>CAEGAG010230741.1:0-188257 GCA_903067065.1 Brachyrhaphis terrabensis | reverse complement strand
TATATATATATGCATGTATCCATTTTTCACCTGGTTACATATATTTAGTGCTACATATTTAATTTAGCTAGTTTGCCAAGTATTTAGTTCTTCTAACTTGTTTGGCTAGCATGCTACATATTTTATTTCACAGCTAAAATAATTTACTTACCAAAATTAAATATTTAGCAAAAAACTTTATCCAACAAATGCTAAGGGCTAAATTCTTTGCCACACATATACATTCATATCTCAAAATATCACTGCATATTCAGCTGAATTTTTAGCCACATTTGTAATTTAGCTAACAAGCTAAATATTTAATCAAACTAACTAATTCAGTAAAAAAAGGTAAATATTAGCAAAACATGTATC
The DNA here is from genome assembly GCA_903067065.1 of Brachyrhaphis terrabensis. Lineage (NCBI taxonomy): Eukaryota > Metazoa > Chordata > Actinopteri > Cyprinodontiformes > Poeciliidae > Brachyrhaphis > Brachyrhaphis terrabensis. Next base: position 187,903 of record CAEGAG010230741.1, on the reverse strand, counting down.
TTCATCTTTATTTTATGCTTAATATTTTATTTAAAAAGTATTAAGCATAAGTATTTAAACAAATAATAAGCTAAAAACAAAATTTAGCTAACATGCTAATGTTCTGTGATGGACTGGTGAAAAGTCAACGTTTACCCAGACTCTCCAAATGACTGCTATTGTAAAAACAAAAAGCTGACAGTAAAAAATACTTTTCAGTATCAAGTAACAGCTCATTTATTATAAGTCTGCTAAGGAACCATTTTACGCATGTTTTCATTGACATTAATCATTGACATTGTGCATAATTTAAAAAAATTCTGAAAATATTTGAATGAAAATTGGCTAAATCATGATTATAATTTTGGGAGTAATCATAAAACATCAGAACATAAACAGTCATTTCTGTTGTTTTTTTTTTTTTTTGGAATGTTAGCTTTACAGATTTTATAAAATATCTTCATTGCAAACTTCAGCTGCTTTTTTTTTTCCTGTAGAGTAATAATATGATAAAAGCGCTAATCTTTCCAGAGGCAGTGATTTTTTTAAAACCTTGAACATTTGGCAAAGGTGTAACTTGAACTTTTAAAAACCAGAATCTTGTTAAAACAAGTTTATATTAGTTCATGTGTTTTAACGTGAAGTTTGAAAGTGTCCTCCAGCCTGAAGATCCGACCACATTCCAAACACTGTAAGGACTTTTTGCTGGAGTGGATTTTAAGGTGCTTTTTCTGCGCCCTCAGCGTGGGAAAGGATTTCGGACACATTGGACACCGGTAGGGACTCTCTCCGGTGTGCCGGCGAGTGTGAACAGTCAGCAGGCATTTAGCGATGAAGCCTTTCCCGCAGTGTTTGCAGGTGTATGGCCTCTCCCCCGTGTGATACCGCGTGTGAAGCTTCAGCTCCCCGTTGGAGAGGAACGCCTTGCCGCACTCGGTGCACAGGTAGTTCTTCTCCCCTCTGTGCATGCGCATGTGCCTCGTCAGGTGCTGGTTGGAGGTTTTCCCGCAAATGTGACACTTGTAGCGCCGCTCTCCGGTGTGGACACGCGTGTGCAGGTCGAGGTAGGCCGAGGACCTGAACCCTTGGCCGCAGTGGGAGCACAGATACGGAGTCTCGCCCGTGTGGATCCGGTAGTGGACGATGAGGGACGATTTGGAGAGGTAACTTTTGTCACACTTGTCGCACTGATATGGAGGACCTTGGCTGTTTGATGTTGCTACATTTGATAAGAGTTCGCTGGAAAGCTCACAATCGAGCCCCACGCTTGTGTTTTGAAAGAAGTAGTCTTCAAAAGCGTCGTCTATTGGACTCAGGTGCTCCTGCCGGATGTGGTTGAGGAGTGCAGACACTTTGGTGTCGGTGAAGGAACACATGGAGCAGCGATGCAGTTTTAAAGGTATAGACATGACACCTAAAAGAGAGGAATAAAACAGCTCCGAATAGCTTTACTTTCCTTTTAAAAAAATCATTTGAAAACTGCTTTTTGGATTCTTTAGTTTCTCTCTTACAATAAAACTACTTGATAATACAGAAGAAAACTGTAAGAGGGCAAATACTTCTGTAAAACCTGCCGTAATACACATCTTCATACGTACTTGAGCAGTTGGCTGCTATCACACCATCGCTCTGTTTATCTTCCAGGTTCTCCAGGATTGAATTATCGTGCGTTTGGCTTTCATCGTCATCGGGAGCCGACCCTTTGCGTTGAACTGGTGGGTGCTGCCTGGAGTTCGCTTTCAGATGAAGAGACAGCGAAGGTAAAAACATATTCTGAGCTTGAGGCAAGCCTGTAAGAGAAAAATAAACATTTAAACCCCCAAATTTTTTTTTACTCAGCTGATTTTTACTCCTCTCAAGCATAGAAATAAAGGGCAAAAAAGAAATTTTTCCTAGGTCATGTTTTTATATGTCATGAAAACTTCTATACTTTTTCCATAGTTTTATGTAATATCTAACTAGGCATAATCTCAACTTTTAAAACTGGATGTTTGCTTTTTTGTTTATCAGTATACATGTCTGAATAGAGAATACACAATACAAAATATAGTTTTGACTTCAGTAATGTGTTAGTGAACTATCAAATGCATTGACAGGGTATTATTTGTAGTAATCTAAATGTATTACACAGTTATCAAAGCATCAGCTAGCTGGGTATTCTCATCATGTCATTTTTGATGAGCATCCTCGCAGCAGTTTCAATGTGGCACAAAGCACACTGGGTTTTACATTTGTTACAGTAGATATGAGTTTTTCCAGTCCATTGGGATGGACATTCAAGATTAAAAATAATCTTACGACATAATGACAGAAAAAAGTTTTAAAATATCTTCAAATACTATCACTGAAAATACCTAAAATTGTACTGAGAGTATTTTTTCTAGGCTGCTATAACCTAAATTAATATTTCTGAAAGAAAACAGATACTCCTCCCCGTTTCTGTTTTCATACACATGCTCGTCTTGTCTGATACCTGGGATTATTGGTTTAATCCCAGAAAAATATCCACTGATATTCCACTGGAATGAAATACCATGTTAAACTAACCAAAACAACATGCTAATTTTATTTATTTTCTTCAAAATCGTAGTGAATTACATTTGTTTGGATTTCCTGTTTGTTGCTCTTGGAAGTTTAGCAGCGTCCTCAGCTGTTCTGGATCCAAAACCAGCTTCCCACATTCCTCCATGACTGAGGGGGCGCTACTGAGCCACTCTGCAGTCTGTATCAGGCATTAAAATAACAACAGAAAAAAGCATAAACAGATGAAGATGACTCCAGCTTTGTAAAATGGAATACATCCTTCTTTAATGTGCAGCACCTTTTTCAGTAACTCATTTTTACCTGTTTTATATCAGGAATGGGCAAGAGGTTATCCAATCTGGAGATGAATTTCCAAACTAATCTTTGCAGCGTAGCTTCATACTGCTCTCCATAGTGTATTGGGAAGACTTCCTGGGAAGACAACAACAACCAGCATGTTCAGTCTTTACTGAAACTGTAAAATCCTACTAGAATCACAGCGACAGTTTTAAGAGAATCCCACCTTGAAAAACCTCTTTCTTTCCTCTGCGTCCTCCAGCAAGGCATAAACAACTTCTACAAAATTTGACTTTGAACTCTCCAACTCATTCAGCTCCTTTAAATAAAGTCAAAACCAAAACAATGAAGTATGTTAGCTGTCTTCTGTGACGATAAGATGCAAACAGACATCAAGATCAAAGTACAGTTAATGTATTTCACATTATTACCTCTCAGGTAAAGATGTATAAAAAGTCTCAAACAAAATTCATCTTTATTTGTAGCTCACACAACATATTTTTGAAAAAGGAAGCCATTTAATTTGAATGTGGTGTCAAATGGTTGTTATGGAGATTTGATAAAGTGATTAAAATTCAAACTGGGCTCCTTGTCCAGTCTTGTTTTTTGTTCTTATAGTAGACATGTGCAAGGTTTGGTCATTAGCTATCTCATTACAGCCACCTTAGTCAAAAGGTGACGTGTTCTCTTGTCTTTCCATGTTAAAGAATGAGAGATTAAGAGTCATACAAATTAAACTTAGACGTTCAGATTAAAAAGGAAAAATTTATAAAATTAAAACCTCCTACGAACCTCCTGACCGCAGTCAGCATTCATCTTGAGATCCTGAATAATCCTCAGGTGAGGTTGGATGTTCAGCAGGTTCGCTGTGCTCTGACTCTGACACAACTCCAGCACAAACTGAAACAGAAACAGAGACAGAAAAGTGCTCATTTTGATGTTTTACTCCTACGAAACATGAGTAAAATGTGGCTGTAGTTACCCTCGCCCTCAGTCTGAGCAGGAGCTGAACTCTTTCTCTGGCTGTAAGCAGCTCTGGGGACAACTCCGTCACCAGCACCACCAGCTCCTCCACCTTTCGGTAGTGTGGAACGTTACCGCTCTGGATCACCTTCCAGGCAAAGGCACACATCAGGCGCAGGGTGGGAACCAGGAGGCACAGAGACGGGATGGACAAGCCGCACGCTGCGAACAAGATGACATCCTAACATGATGAGCATCGATGTCTCCATACGAAAGAAACTTTCTTGAGAATCACTAAGACAGAAACATTCAAACTTTACCTTTTTATTAGTATTATCTTATTTATTACTATAGTTATCTTGTGCAAAGTTGCTTTTATTTTACAGATGCATCTCAATTATTTAGACTGACATTTAATTCAGTAAGTCGGTTCAGAAAGTGAAATGTATTTATAAATTACACATTATCACTCAAAAAGTGGCATACTATTTTAAGCATTAATTTCTGTTAATGGTTATTATGGATTATAGTTTAGATGAAGCAGAAGTTTTTATATACAAAAGTTATGTTATGGCCATGTTACTGTCTATGCTATCATTAGAAAGGCAGCTGATTTGACTGTTTTCTAGCACCCTGTCACCCTCTAAAAAGAATACAGAAGATACAAAGAATGACATATGTAAGCATATTATTGGAAAGTTGAGTGGAAGGAAAAACTGTGACAAGTGAAAAAAAATAGCACAAGTATAATAACTGGAAAGTTAGGTGGAAGAAAATTAGTTTTATTATGCATATTAACAAAAAGCTGAGAGGAAGGGAAAATGTTAAGAAAAAGCTGCACAAGGACATTAACTGGAAAGTTCAGTGGAAGGAAGGAAATGTGAGTGAAAAAGGTCTACAACCATATTAATGGAAAATTGAGAGGAAGAAAAAACTAACACAACAGGCACATTAAGTGAAAGTTTATTGAGGAACAAGTGCGTAGAAAAAGGTGTGAGGACAGTAAGGACAGTAAGCTGATTGAAAGGGAAACGTGTGGAAGAAGAAGGTGCATAAACAAAGCTAACCACAGACATGAGAGGATTGTGAAGAAAGGTTCATAAAATCATTAGAAGAAAGACTGATAAGGTGTGGACAATGGATGGAGACACTTTGAATCAACTTTCTTGAACAAATAAGCCTTCTGATAATATTCCAATTAACTAATATGCACCTGTGAATAACCTGGAAATTATTTTTTGTGTGTTTTTCTGTCTGTAATAAAACAATACCTTCTAGTCGTTCAGGCTGTTCATGCTGTGAAGTCTCCACAGATGACGGACTGGACTCCGTTTCAGGCTTGCGGCAACGGAAAACATTCTCCATGATGACGAACCACTTAGTCTTTTGTGCTTTGGAGTCCTTCTGCTCCTTGATCCTCTCATACTCTTGTTTGAGCAGTCGGAGTTTGGTCCTGCACTGACTGGTGGTCTTATCGAACCCCTGAGTGGCGAGCTCGGAGCTCAGCTGGGCGTACACCCTCTGGTCGTCCTCGGTGGATTTCAGCTGATCCTGGACATGCTCCTCCGCCCATTTTGTCAGCAGAGCGTCAACTTCCTCCGTTGTCCAAAGAGTGTGCGAAAAATCTATTGGAAACAACAAAACGGACATAAACTCTGAACGTCTCTCCTAAGCGTTCAGCCATCAAACATTGTCGCTCACCTTCGGGGGGATTAGAGGCTGTCAGCACGGCAGATAAATTACGCTCTTTGGAAGCATCTCCTTCGGGGAAGAGAACGCTATCCATGATGGCAAACCAGTCGCTCTTATCGCTCGCGTTTGCCCCCTCCTGCTTCAGTTTGGTGTACTCCTTCTTCAGCTTGTCCACTTTCAGACTGCACTGCTGGGGCGACTTGGCGAAGCCGACCTGAGCCAGCTCGTCGCTGAGGTACGTGAATACTTTGTCGTTTTCCTCTGAGGCGAGCAGCTGCTTCTGAATGTTTGGCTGCGCCCAGAGAGTGATGAGCACCTGCACTTCATCAGCAGACCACCTACATCCATCTGTGAGTTTCGAAAGAAAAAGAAGAGAAAATGTTTGATATAAATTTATGAATAATCTTTCTAAGGTGGTCAAGATTTAAACATAAAACTCTGACACTGTAAGGGTGGATGGGTAAATGGATGGGAGAATGAAATTCATGCTTTCATTGTAATTTCTCCACTAACCCTCAGCCTCCATATCCTCTTCATTCGGCTCTCCTGTTGAAGGATTCAGAGTTTTGGAACATTTCGACGGCGCACCCTGAGAACCAAGGACTTCATCCAGAATCCCAAACCACGCAGTCCTTGCCCAACCAACATGCTGGCTGTTCTTCACCCTCCTGTAGTCCTGCTTCAGTTTTTTTATTTTCTCCTTGCATTTCTGTGCCGACTTGCTAAATCCCAGCGATGCCAGTTTGGCGCTGAGGCTGTTGTAGACGGCGTTGTTTCTCACGTTGCGGCGGAGCTCCTCCTGGACGACCGGATTGGCCCAGTAAGCCAGCAAAGCCTGGACCTCCTTTTTAGACCAGCTGCATGTGTGGACGTCTGTTTAAATAAAACCAGGTCGCACAAACTCAGCATTCATAAACGTGCAATTTTGAGCTCTAAATAATACATAACACAGGTTTTACAGGCAGAAAATGATATTACAAACAAAGTTAGGATGTTTTGTGGATTGTCTCTGATCTAAAAAGGGTCACAATTATTCAAACGTTCAACTACAAGCTGCTACATTAGTCAGTATGCTCTTCATCCATATTGAACGTTTCAGTTAGGGTTATATGGTTAAAACTGGGACAAGACAATGACCTCAAACACAAATTGAAAATATTTTTTATAATTCATAAAACCCTCAACCCTCTTGGAAAATGTATTATCTAAGATTAAAACCCAAATTTATGCAGTGAAATCAACCAATTTAACAGAGCTTTACCACTATTCCCGGTAAGGCGAGTTTCAAATAACTAGTCGGAATTATGCCAGAACATTACAGATGCTTGAAGTGAAACATGCTAAAGGAAATTGTGTGGTAACTTTTCTTTCAAGATCAAGGATCCGATAAAAAGTTTTCGATAAGTTATCACTTGTTATGTTTTTGGAAACAGAAAGCATTCTAAACAAGGAGACAGCTGCTGTTTTAAAAGTCTTCCAGGGCTTTTATACCTACATTTTCGTTTTTCCACATGGCTGGTAGCGAACATGTCCGGTGCCTGCTGAGAGGAGGAGGAACCTGCGGTGCTTGTCGATGGCGCGCCGTCTTCAATTCTGACTACGAAGAAATCCGTTTCTTTCATCACGTCGGAGGGTGTGGGCGCCGGGTCAGGCTCGGAGAAGGTGTCAAAATCGTTTGTCAAAGGGGAAAAACCTGCAACAAAAGCGCATTAAAAGCTAATAAGCTTCGCTTACTGGAACCTGCGGGTGGACGGATGTTTACTTCTGATCACCTTGGCAGTTCTCTTCAAACAAAACTGGTAGAGAGGGCTCTGCTGAGGACAGCTTTGGGGTTTCTGGATGTTTTTGTGCTGCAGCAACTGAAGCGCCAAGAACCTGATCAATGATGTCAAACCATATATTCTTCCCACCGTCCAAGTGATTGCTGTTCTTGATTCTCCTGTAATCCTGCTTCAGCTTCTTCAGTTTCTCCTTGCACTTCTGCGCCGTTTTGTTGTACCCGAGCGACGCCAGTTTGGCGCTGAGGCTGCTGTAGACGGCGTTGTTCCTCACGTTGCGACTGAGCTCCTGCTGCACGGCCGGATTGGCCCAATGCGTTAGCAACGTCAGGACCTCTTTCTTTGACCAGCTGCATGTGGGCTTATCTGAGAAAAACAAAGAGGATACAGCCAAAGGTGAAGAGTCGATTGGTTCTCGGGTCAAGTGATCCCCTACCACTACAGGGTAGTGTGTCTTTATTTACACCACTATGATGGAGTGTTCTCACTTTTAGAGACAAATCTGTCCATAATCTTACCTCTTCTCCTTCCCACAGTGGTGGGTGGCCACATGGCTGAAGTCTGCAATAAAGCCTCAACCGCTCCGTTGCTTGTGCACGGAGTATTAGAGTCCTCCACTTTAATAGGGTAGAAAACAGCATCCTTTGTGATGTCAGTTTTTTTAAGTCCTTGGAAACTTGTGGTGAAAGAATTGGGAATATTTGTCACAACAGATGGATCTGCAAAGGGAGAAAAAGGATCAAATGTGTATTAGTTTTGGCTGTCTTGATGCACACGACATAAAACGTGCCCAGGATGAGTATTTTGAAATTCATTTTAATTTTACATTCTCCAACTTTTTAATATGCATATAAACTAGAAGGATTGATTTGTGTCCCTGCAAAATTCTGTAATTTAGTTCCATTTAAAAGTACTTTGATTTTGCATTGCAAAACAATTTGATTCCTTCTTTTATTATTCTTTCCCTATTGAAATATTTTCAAAATTCTATGGAATCAGAATCAATTGTTAAGAGAATAAACATGACTCATGGCTAAACATTCATAAATATTTATTGAATGGTGATGAATAAAGTTAATAATAACATTTAAAAAAAAACATAAAATTGAATGTTGATTCATAACATTTCAGTACCTGTTTTTAAAATAACATTTTTGAAGCCAAGGGGATCCAAGTAGAGCAATATATTTAAAATTGTCAATGCATTAAAAATTGTTTTTTTAAATAAATCCAACTCAACCTTTTGGTACTTTTTTGCATTAATAAACACAGAGACTTTGATAATTAGAGAGGTAAAAGGTTCATAAATAGTTGCATGCGCTAAAACTCATTATTGCATTCATTGTAAACAATGTTAATTTAAACGCCTCTTTAAAAGACCATTTGTGTATCTTAGGGCACAACATGCAAAGGAACCGTAAGAATTTAATGAATGATCAATTTCATAAAGAAGGGGTGAAATAATCAGTTTCTAACGTTGAATTGGGCTTTTAGTGAATGTTGTTGTTCTAACAATATATTCACTGGGGTCCTGCAGCATCACCATCCTTTATGTTGGTCTAAGCGTCAAAGCAATAAAAAGGGTGTTTCCGACAGGCTTGTCTCTAAGGTTTGTCACCACTGACTGACTCCCAGGGCGGTCAGTCTGCCTGACATTTCCCTATAAACCTTCTCATTGCTTATCGATATTCCCAACTCACGTTGAATTTTCTCCTCCGACCACAGGGAGAGGAGCGCCTCGGTCTGTTCGGGAGACCAGCTCACCCTTGGCTCCATGTCCGCTTCTTCTACCGTGAATACAAAGCTTACAAAATACTGATACTAATACAAAAGATTAATGTGGAATGTTTTCACTTTTTTTTTTTTTTTTTTCAAAATGGCGCCCAGTTTTCTGGTCGCTTTAGTGACGTATTCGGACAAGAGCCAATCAGAACGAAAACGTAGCCGTCGCCTTGACTTCAGCTGTTCCTTGCAGCGATACGTCAATGTAACCGCCATCTTGGTACATGATACCATCCTCCTCACAGAATGCTAGTCTGTTTTATTGCCGACAACTATTCTGCCTTATATTTGTAATATAAGACAGCAAAGTTTAATTTATAATAATAAAATAAAATGATTAATAACTACAATCACTCAAGATGGCATTCTGATTAATCAATTTAAAACATAAATATACACACAAAGATCTAGAACCCAGAGTAACACTGCTATACAAATATTGAATTTAACAAGTAAAATAAGGTACAATTATAACTGAACAGCTGCTAATAGCTATGCATTTAGCAGCTGTTCAGCAGAATCTCACCCCAAATGTCCCACTTTAACTGTTTTCTTTTTTGTTGTTTTTTCTGGAAACACAACTGGAGCAGCTCTTGCTCCACTTAACTCAGTAAACATTGTTTTCTTAACACAAAAACTCCTGGACCGGTGCTTGTGACCTTTTTCTGTAATTTCAACCCCTGCCAGTCTGACAGCCAAAGGCTGCTCATCCTGAGCATGGTTTTGGTTCTGCTGGCGGTTTCCTTCTGTTGAAGGGAAATGATTCTGAGTGCTTTGTGGTCATGCAGAAATCTGCAGAGCATTTTTCCCACTTCTACTGACATTACAACTGACCTTTACCTAGTGGGAGTCCATTTCAGAAAGAATTATAAGATACATTATAAAAACAGTTATTTTACTATTTATTTTTTTTACAGCATGAAAAACCAAAATACTGAGAACAGGCATATTATAGCTGGGGTATATACATAACTGCTTACACATAATTTTAATGACACAATTGCTGTGATAAACTTTGAATCTAATCAATTTCTACTGTTTAAGTGATAAAATAGAAAAAAACAAACTGATACATAAATCAAAACAAAAAGGCTCTTGGCATTCAGTAAAAACAGAAAAGTTTAAATGTTTACATCAATGATTGAATAGAAAATATTGATAAATGATAAAGAAAGATTTCCACCAGAATAGTGAAATAAAATGTTTTCTTTTTCTGCCACGGCCTTTTTAATAAACAAAAAGTATCTAGTCACATGTTTTGAAAAACAAGTATTGTTGGATGCTCACGTTACAAGCTGACTATAAAAATGCAACCCTCTGCTAAAGATGATGTTGGATTTTTATAGAGATGCACCAATTAGCAAAGAATTATAAACCTAGTGATTTTCCCTTTATTGACTGATTTCTGAATGTATCAACAAACACATAATTAAAAATCAGATGAAGACTCGGGAGCTGTGGTTTGATGCAGAAAGGGAATAATCTTCCAGGTTCTTCATTTCCTGTTGGATTCACAAAATAAGTATATCAAAGAAACTGCTGTACATCTTTTTTCTCTAAAGTCTTATAGAAAGTCTTTATCAGAAAGAAAAAGCATGATCAGTGCATCATTTTTTAACAACTTCCAAAAACAGATTTTTTTTTATTCAAATAATATATTCTGATTCAACAGCCAGAGTTAGCTAATTTTTGTTTGTGAAAATTCAGATCCAGTCGGTTCTATTCAGTAAATACACCCAAATTACTTTTCATCACTTTCTGTCCATAAACAAATAAGTCAACATTCATTTGAGTTTATTAAAATCATAATCTATAAATGTTAAGAACATTGTCTATAATGCCTTAATGCAGATAAAATTGTAATTCTGTAAATTTTTCAGGATCCAAATTTATGACCTTGTATTTGTTTGAGCTACAGTTCTTACAGGAACAAAAAAGGCCAGATATGTGCATAATTTTTTTTTACTAAACTTCCGATATCTACCCTTTTGTTTGTGTTTGCATTACTAAAACAAACTCTGACCATTATTCATGCATGAGCACACATAAGAGCCACTCGATTTACTCTAAACTCTAACTATAATCTTAAGAATCAGTTGTCTTAATCAGCCACATGTTTTCAGTCATAAATCCACATACTCAGCTGCATCTGTAAGTTGACGCTGAATAGTAGCTGTTTCCATTGACCTATCTGAGCAGCGATCAGCAATACGCTCCAAACCCGGATCAGGGGATTCTTATTCATCATGTCTCCTTCAATAGTTGTCATCGCTCCCCTCTTCTTCCTCGTCATATTTCCTGTTCAGCGACTGCTTCTTGTGCTTTCCCCTCACCCTCCGCTTGCCAGCAAAATCAGGGTTTGCCTCCTTCACGTGGATCTGCTCGTGCTTCCTGAGCAGGGCGGGAACCGTGAACCCTTTCCCGCACGTCTCGCATGTCCAGGGTTTCTTACATGAGTGAGTCCTTTTGTGGACGTTGAGGTGGGATGCCAGCTTGTAGGTCTTCCCGCACACATCGCAGTTGAAGGGGCGCTCGTTGGTGTGCAGCCGGATGTGGACCTTCAGGTTTCCGACCTGCGTGAAGCTCTTGTCGCACAGGGGGCACCGGTAGGGTCTCTCTCTGGTGTGGATCCTCAGATGAACTCGCAGGCAGTACTTGCTGGAGAACTTCTTCTGGCAGACGGGGCACGGGATCTTAGTTTTAGGCAGGTGGTCGTGTTGGTGCCTCTTCAGGTCAGACAGGTACACGAACGTCTTCCCGCATTGGGAACAGAGGTACTGCCGTTCACCGATGTGGTAGCCCATGTGTCTCTTCAACAAACTGGGGACCAGGAAACGCTTCCCGCAGCGCTCGCACATGTGCGGGCGATCCCGGGTGTGCCAGCGCTCGTGGTTGGAGAGTTTGAATGCCGTCGGGAAGGTTTTGCTGCAGTGCTTGCATGGGAACGTCATCTGGCTCGTGTGACACTCCATGTGCCGCTTGAAGTAGGTAGACTGCGTGAAGCCCTTATTGCAGATGTTGCAGTAGAAAGGCTTCTGTCCGCTGTGGGCGAGGATGTGCTTCGTCAGGGTCTGCAGTTTAGCGAAACACTTGCCGCATTGGCCACAGGCGTAAGGCCGCATCGTGCTGTGCGTCTTCAGGTGGTTGTTGAGGAACGCCTGCGTGCGGAAGCTCTTGTTGCACGCCGAGCATTGAAAGGGCTTCTCTCCTGTGTGAATGCGCTCGTGGTCCATCAGCTTGGACTGGTAGGGGAAGCTTTTATCGCACACGGTGCAGCTGAACCGATCAATCAGGTGCCTCAACTGCTTCTTCCGTCTGATGCTCGGCCTCGGGTCGTCATCATCGTCGCTCAGTCTGCCAGGAGGAAGGGGCGGTAATGCTGGGAGAGACATGGAGTTTGTGGCGATCTGTGACACCCACTGATGTAAAGTGACTCGATGGGTTTGAGGCTTTTGGTTGTCTTTCGCTAACGTGGAAGAAGGCTTGACGGGCACTTGAACAACCCTGAAAGGGATTGATTTCAGAGGCAGCTGCTGTAACTCTGGTTTCTCTGACGCTGCTGGTGTTCCATCCTTCTTTTCTCCTTGAGGAGTTGTTGCCGCCTGCTGCTGCTCTTCAGAACTTTTTTCCGGCTGGTTTTGCACTGTTGCTGTGACATCCTTTTCCTTTGCTCCGTTTTCATCAGCTGTTTTGTCGCCTATTGGCTCTTCCTGCTGAGGTGCATCAACGGAGGGTGCCGGGCTCGAAGCATCATCTGAAAGACCTCCAACATCTTCGCTGTCACTGAGAGAGGCAGGGCTGCTTTCCATGACCGCGACCTCTGGTTGCTTTTGTGGGTGTTGCTGTGGCTGTGGCTGTGGTGGTGGAGGAGGTGGAGGCGGTGTTTCTACTGGTTTAGGCATGAAAGCCAAAGAGGAGAGCACACAGTCGCCCACTGAAGTCGAGACAGTTGCTGCAGAAGACAAAAACAACCAAAAAAAGTACAATCAGCCATTATTTCTCCTAACAAGTTTCTTCTTTGTCACCAAAATCGCCAACAAAATGAACGAAAGGTGCTTTTCAAAAATATTTTATACCCTCCAAAAAAAAAAAAAAAAAAAAAAAAAAAAAATCACATTTACATTACAGGCCTAAACTCTAATTTTTGAAAACTATGTAACCCTTCCTTCCAATTAAAAAACATTTACTACATTATATTGGTTTATATCATAAAATCCCAACTCTGTGGTTGTGTTTGAAAAAATATACCTTTCACACCAAGGAGTCCTTTGCTCTGATGGTGCTGTAGAAGAGTCTTTAGATCGCCACGGTCAGGGATGAACCCCCCACATGCATCAAGAACAGTTGCATCTGTTGAGATCATGGCACCAAGCTACAGTAGGAGTACCAAGAAGTGGAAGCTATTAGTAAATTTTCAGGACAAACGGTATTGTAGTAATTTTTCTGTACGTTCTTGCAGATTTGATCTATTCTAATTTTGATTAATAAAAAAAAGTTAACTGCAGAGGGTAAATTGCTGAGATGCTAGGTGTGCATACTTGAGACAGATTGGGAACGGGAAGAAGTTGCTCCAGTTTGCACACCAGGCCAGCAATCAAGGCTTGCAGTGCCGTGTCAAACTTGACGCCGTACTGAACAGGGAACATTTCCTGCAAAAGATGTTTCAAGTGTCAATCAAGCATGCAGTAGAACTGGATCTACAGACAATAGATAGTAATAAAAAAAGAACAAGTTCCAACACATATCAAGTCATACCTGAAAGAAACGTTTCCTCTCAGTGGGATTTTTAAGCAGATTCTGGATCAGAACCATAAAGTTTGTCTGGGATTTCTCCACCTCTGCATCCTTCTAAGGTATAAAAACATTCTGTCAGATTTTATTCATGCCATATTATCCTGGTATACTATTTAGTTGGAATACACAGCATATACTACAGAAGTAACAAGTCGCATGCATACCGCTGAGGATGTTATCTTTAACCTATTTATAAGAGTCTGAATAGTCTTGGAATCTGGTGGGCCGTCATTCTGAAGCAGGTCCAAGATTATCTAAGTGAATGAAGAGAAATACAAATATATGAGTGGTGAGAAAACAAATAATCTGAGAGTTCTGTTGTAGACATAAAAAAAACTCCAACTCACCCTTGCTCTTAACCCCAGGATAAGTTGCGCAGTCTGCTTGAAACTCAGAAGCTCAGGAACAATCTGCGTCACCATGGTCACAAACTCCTCCACTTTGCCGTAATGCTTCACATTCCTCTGCCGTATGACCTGCCATATGTACGAATAGGTCAGCTGCAGCGGGGAGGCCAGCAGGCGGAGGGAGGCCAGAGGAAGGGAACCTCCTGTTCAGACACATTACAGCCGCAGCGTTACAAGTGATGGAGCTACATGTGCAATGAGAACAACCACACAGATGTATGATGAAAAGCTCAATAATCAAGAAATCTAGGTTGTGGCAAATAATCCATTTCAAATATACATACTTTTACTGACACAAACTTTAAGACTTTCAAAGCAATTTATAAAGTAAAAAAAAAAAGTTATAAAACATCCACCTAGCTGGGTTTCATTATGAAGTCACAAAATCAAGTTGACAATTTGTGGCAGGACTTGAAAACTGATGTTTATATTTTTCATACAATCTGATTGAGCCTTAGCTACTTTGCAGAGAAGAGTTGACAAAACTTTTAGTCTCTAGATCTGCAAACACCCCAGAACGCAAGCAGCTGAAAGGTGGCTGTACAAAACGACTCATAATTTATTTAGTGAAATGCACGCCACACTTTTCAGATTTCCATTTACAAAAACTGCTTAAAAAAACATCGATTTTTCTTCCAATTCAGAGTTATGTACCGTTTTGTTTTGGTCTGTTTCAAGGTAAAGCCACGTGCTGCCGCAGGGGGCGCTGCAGTTGTTTTTGGAAAAAGTGCACGCCTGCGTGTGCACGTGCAGTGATGGAGAGATTGAGCGCCAAGCTAATGTCATACTTCAAACTTCAGATATCAGTCCGCCACCTACACTGACGTGATAAGCCGTTTCTGGAGATGCTTTACAGCGGGGCGGCGCGCGCATTTAGATGGCTTCATTTAAACGACAAAAACCACAAAGCAGCCAAAAGCTTGATAGTTAGCTGACTTGCTTATTATGCATCTCCAGCAAAACACGGAGCAGACGTGTGTTTGTTTATGGCGCTGAAAAGGAGAAAACAATTTTCTTGCAGGAGATGGAGCTTCCTTCATTTTCTTATTTTACACCATTCTCGGCGGCAGCTACAGTTAGCTTAGCAACTTACCTGTTGTATTGGACCGTCTGTCCATACTGGCCTCAAAATGCGCGGCTGGGTCAACCAACTGACGGGCGGCTCAAAACAAACTAATAAAACAACAGGCTATCCTTAAATATAACAGTTACAATTATTTAACCGTCTTATCTCGGGCGTCAAGCCACGAAGAATAATGGCGGCCACTGGATTCCAGCCTTCCAAAACAAAAGCCTGGCTACTTCCGCCGGATGTTCCTGTACAAAATAAAAGCACGGCCTTTGAGTATGTGATGGGAGTCTCGGCTTTTTTCCAAGATCCTGATAATTTGGCTCAAAATAAAATTCCAAATTATTCCTCATAGTGGAATAATTTCTGACATAATCAAGATTAAGTGTTTATTCGGAAAATGAGCATAAACATATAAATGGATCGTCAAAAAAGTATAACAGGAGTGTTTCTATACATTTGATATTTGATTAAAGCATTTTCCTTACTTTTTCCAGCATTTAATTCCTGTCCCATTCTCTAAATATTGCTTTACAGTCAGTCTTTTGTTATTGCATTTTCTGTTTATTATCTTTTCATGATTTTCATATTGAAATTTCATATTTACACTCATAACACTCAAACCATAATGACTTATTTAAATGTTTTTCACAAAAATTGTGTTTAATCTTTTTTAAAAATATGTAGATGTCAAAGCATAAAGCATATTTACATGGCGTCTATATAAACTCTTTATGTCTGTTGTTCCTCCTGTTTTAAATAATCCTGGTTTGTCACCATGGTTATTTGATTTGCATAGTCAGAGACTTTAGCTATTGATTGCTGTTCTAATTTTGGGTCAGGTGCACAAAATGCACATTATGCTAAGAGGAACATAACCTTCTTATATAAATATTCTAGAGACAATCGCACACAGGATATTTTATGTCACTATGCAACATATTCCTGTGTGACACTTAATTTCATGCTTGGACTTCTCCAAAAGTCAGCATTTCAAACCAATCCCAATGCAAGCAAGAATCCCATATAAATATGGTTCTCATGCTTTTTCCTCCTTTTTTGTTTTTACACAAATTCCTGAGTCAAGCACCACCATTTGACAGTAGTTGTAAAACTGTGGTACCTCAAGGCTTGGAAGAAGAAAGGATCAGGCTCTTGCTCTTTTGAATTTTACTGCAGTTGAAGGTAACATTACCGCCACATAGTGGTGAACTACTAACATTACACCATGTTTGACTAGAATCTAATTTAAATTCTACATTATAAACCATGGAGGTTTTTCAAAAAAGTGGATTTAAAAAAAATATATATTCAGAGAAGCATACGGGTCGGATTTATATTTTTACATGAGTCTGTTTGTTGTTTCAACAGTTGGAAAAAGTTTATTTGCATTTGAAAGACATTCAGAGCATAATAAAATAATTTAAATACATACAAACACACATTTTTGACAATAATAATAATTAAAAAAAATCAAATTCATCAATAGAGTACACAGAGAAGATTGTGAAAGTTTTTCTGGTTTTGAACCTCATCCAAAATATTTCACTATAGAACAAACCAAGTCATTGGCCTGTTTTGGAAGTAAATCATTTGAACTGTTATTGAAATGCTGACCAGTCCCTGCAAATCCAACTACATAGCCTGCGGTCTGCAGAGATTCTTAGCCTGTTGATTCATAGAGATCTGTCGACATTGGTCATGTTTGTAACTGGCACTTCCTCCAGCCTACGGCCTGCTCTTTTGTGACGAGAACAATCCCTCCTTATGCTCTTCACTGAGCTCATCCGCTCATCTATCTGTCTGTCTCTATCTCCCTCACTTTCCCTCGCTGGTCCTGTCCTGTCTCTTGCTCCCGGTCTCTGACACATACAGTACAAGAGCACTCACACTCTTGAGAGTCATGCTCTCATGACTGAAAGTGATTGACTCTGAAACTGAGGCATTAAAAACCTCCCAACACACTCACAGAGGCTGAGGAGCAGCAATAGTTCACTGTGCAACGGCTTCGAAGCACAATGACCGGATTCAAAGGCCCTCTGGTCATGGCTATCTGCCATCTGGTCAGATCTTTGAATCATAAAGTCTGACATTTATTGAACTACTCAGAGTGTTGTTTGTGACTAGTAGGTCCAAAATTTGTGACAGATAACAGATCACAACAATGTCAACAACAAGTACAAGAGAGGTATCGGTTCTTTTAGGATTCTTTTTACACAACTTTTGTAGGACTGGACTGTTTTTTCCATAAACTCCTTAAAAGATTTCAAAAGAAGTCAGTACAAGAGCATGTTTGAGTGTATAGAAATGAAAGGACAATCACTTTGACAACTCACTTCATGAGTGTTATTCCATTTCAAAACAAGGCTCTCCGAATTGTGGAGTATTGTACTGATGTGAAGCCCCAGTCATAAGTTCCCAAATGTGACTCAACGCCACCTTGAATGGCATTAAAGTGGCTTTTAACTTCATAGAACAGAACAGCTAAAGAGCTGTGATTCACCAGCCAAAACAAGATAATGTTTTTTTTAACTTTGGCAGCCAGTTTCGGAGAGGATAACTCTTGTGTCGACTCAAGAGCTGGGGGAACTTTGCCAACACACCTTCCCTTTACACCAGCTTAGCTTTCTCTCCTCCACTTCCTCTGGTGCTCGAGCAGGAAAAGTGACAGACCACACTAATTTTTCTGTGCTTTATCAAGCTTCATCCACTCTCATGTTCAGAGATTGCCTCCCCCGTTGGCTGGCTGTCATCGGCGTGGGTGAGCGTTTGAAGTGGGATGGAGACAGACACAGTTGGGATCGTGTCAGGAGATGCGGTTTGGCCATTTGAAGTGTTGCACGCTATTAAGTTTCTCCCAGACTTAACCTACGGGGGAAAAAAAAAAAAAAAAGTAGAAATCAATACTAAAAAAACATAAGCAAACACCAGCACAGCTAGCAGATAATCATAAAAGTGGCCATGACATTACCAAAGCTCCAAATACTATCTAAATATTTTATGAGCTTCAGTCAAATTTACAAGCCTTGTCTTCTTGGAAATGCTCTCAGAAATGTGGACAGATAATCTCACAGGGTTAGACTGACCAAAGAACACACATAGAAAACACATAAAAATCAATGATCAATGTGGGAGGAAATTCAGTCAAGAATTTCCTCTTAAAAAAAGCTTTTTGTCCTCAAAAACCAAAAGGCAATTAACCACTTTTGTGGTTAATTGCCTTCCATTTACCCAGGAAGTTGGGAGTCAAATCTGAGAATTATTGCACACTTAACCATGTCCCAGGTCAAAGGTGCTTGCCAACTTTTTCTTCTTTAAAACTGTAGCCACATGCAGACAAAAGAAGGTTGTGTAAGGATGAGTATAATCTCAGTTATTATTATTGCAGTTCCCACAACCTTTTAATCATAGCTTTAATGTACAGTAATAGTGTAACAGTATAAAAATTTAACACACCGTCTATCTGCAAAAAACAAAATCTCGCTACTTTCCTTCCATGTATTTAACTAACTTATCTTTTCTCATATAGCTGGTGCAAACTGCACTGAGAATGGAATGAAATTAGTAAACTCCTGCCTGTTTGTGGATCAGTGTTCACAAATTCATCTTTTTGCAGATTTTTCTAAGAGTGTTTCTGAAGGATTCTCAAGTATGCACGGATTTATGCTGCTCGCAGGTGGTTTTCTACCCGAAACTTCAGAATTTATATATTTAGAACATGTGCATTCATTAAATAATCAGTCTTAATTGTATCTACAAAGTAAAAATAATGGTCTAAACTTGGATATGGAAATGACTCATCTAAAAATTGTTCAAGTTGGGAAAAAGGGAACGGTGTTGCTAATTATTGTGAGACTAGTAAAACAAGACGACAACAATACTAATTTTATGTATTCAAACAGTAAAGGAACATGTTCACAAATAAATATTGTTCAACATAAGGTGACCTCCAGCTTTCCCATCCGAATTTCAGCTTAAGGGCGTTTTCTTGTAATATTTCGAACAATGTCTATCACATCAACACTTTATAATACCAATATTGGTAGGATATTTTGTTATTGAGCCAACACATTTTTTTAAATACAGAAAAGTTTTATTAAAAAAAATGTAAATATATATTATGATAGTGCCTAGAGAGAAAGTAAATGTTTCACGTTTATCATTTTTCTCAACACAATGCTAGCAATTGTTAGCATTTAGCTAGCATTCACTCACAATCATTTCCCTCCAAAAAGTGGTCAAATTGTTTGAAAAGAATTTGAAACAGACTGAAGTAATTTAAAGAGAGTTATTATCTTAAGTCTATCATCATCATCTATCATCTTAGTTTAGGTGAACATAGTGGCAATATAATATGAGTTAAATCTTAGGGTAGGGGAACATTTCCAACTGTATTCCAGGACTTTATGAGTGAATGTAATGTAACAATTATTCATAAACTTGAAAACATTTAAAATCTTTCTTGATAAAAACTTTCCAAACTCATTAGGGCTATTTGTTGTGGTGGTTTTAACTCCTAAGTGACCAAAAGGTTTGTTTACCTCTGTTGTTTTTTTTAAGTTCTCATTTCTATTTCCCCCTCGTAATTTAATATAAGACGAGTTAGCCTTATTGTCCAATTCCTATTTTTATAATCACAAAGGATTGCAAGGTGAAATTCTAAGGTCTTCTTACCTGCCAGACTATCAGCACAATACAGGCTGTGAAGGGGATTAGCACCAAAAGCAAAGAGCTGCTCTTTAACCATCTGTGTTTGTGACTCTCCTCCTGACCTTCTGCAAGAAGAGAATAATTGCAGCTGTAATTGAATATGCTTACACATATGAAATAAGATAGTGGACAGGCATGACATCACACTTTTTGTATGACATTAAATCAATAAGTGTTATCTAATTCTTCTCCTTTGTGGTTTCGAGGCAGCAGTTTGAATAAAACTGCCAGAAGCAAATAAATGGCATACCTGCTGTTTGCTGATTATTAAGGCATGGCTGTGGCTTGCAAGAGAAACTCGATGTTCCTTGAGTGGCCGCAAGCAAGAGGTCGTCGATGTAGTCAAAGTAAAGTCCAGAGAGTAAGCTCTTTTCTCGATAGTGACACTGGAAGACCTGCATTGCTGTTTCCTGGGGGAATCAGTCAACAAACCATCCTGAAATAACTCACTTATGCAATTAAACGTGCAAAACAGTCCCATAATCTTCCTGCGGTGCCTCCCTCAGAGCTAAAGTTGTTTTGCAATGTTCTGTTGTTGTTGTTTTTTCTATCTGTAACCTAATAAGTAAAACATTATGTGTGCACTCAAGAAAAGAGCACATCTCGAGTGAAGCTGCCTGTTACCCACCAGCTCTTCATGGTCAAAGGTGAGGCGTAAACTCTTCAGCATCGTGATGAAGACGTTGATGTCGTCGCTGTTGGATGACATGGCACCGAACATGCTGGCCAGCTTTTCAAGACTTCTCTCCAAAGGATAGATGTTTAAAACCACCCAGCACGTGCCGGCCTGCGATCCAAATAAATAACTTTCTTAGTTGATATGAAATATATCATTCCTTATTTAACTGTCTCACTTTATCTTATCGATGTGTTGTACGTACCACCTCTTTGGGAATGTAACTAACAGGAATCTCATAATCAGAGGGGATATTCTGCTTCTGCGGTGGAAACGAAAGGCAGAACAGAGCAGCATGCGGGTCAGAAACAAAACACATACCACAGTCAGATAAATGGTGCTGTCAAGATGAGGATTATAATCTCACCAATACAGACAGCTTGCTCACATCATCAGTTATTGGCGTTCCAAATTTCCCAGAGCAGAGATGCAAACTTGAAAACAGACCCAAGAGGAGACAAGTTGTGCTGATGATCTGAAGCCAAGACATAAATATTAAACAATCTTTTGGTTTTACTTGAGGTATTTTATTGGCCGATATGGCTCTTTACCAAGGGCGGCATTTCATCAAGGAGTATAAACACAGCGGAGGCTCTCTGACAGTTTTGTGATTTTTATTTAAATTTCCACTCAGTACTGAAGGAGCACCTCCCTGTGTTTTGCACAGTGAGAAAAAGAAAATGTATCTGTAGAAATTGATTTAGTCTGCACTAATGTAAAGAGCTACTGATTTTAAACAAATTTTTTAAAAGAAATTTAATCTACATTTGAACTCTGTAGTTCTAAAATCTAAAATACTTTGATCAAACCTGACCTAAATTATTATCCAATTATAGAAATGATTCTTTATGGCTAGTAGACAGACCTTTCTGTTAAAAAATACCCCCCCCAACTCATTTGAAATATTATCATCTAATTGGTAACATGTTATTGTTAATTTTTCTATTTTACCATAGAATTAGTAATACCAGCTTACTTGCTGGTATTACTAGCAAGTAAGCTAGTAATACCAGCTAGTAAGCTGTATTATACTAGCAAGTAAGCTGTCATTAATGTTCTGTCATTAATGACATGTTCTGTCATTAATGTGAATCAGACTTTTATTTTCTGTAGTTTACCTATAAAAACTTTGTATTTTGTAAATTTTTCCAGTGGATATTCCAGTGGATAGCATCTTTAAACCACAGGAAACCTTTACTCTATTTAAGAAACCACAAAGGATGTTTGTTTGGGATTTTAGCACCAGAAAGTGTGAAGACGGCAATATTTCAATGGCTCAAACCTGGACTGAATCATCCTTTTTTATCCCACGCTCATTCTTTTTTTTTTTTTTTTTTACAGTTTTTTATTTAATGTTTTTCTTTATAAAACTGTTGATGGACTGGTCAAATACGTAAACAAAAATAAAGCATTATTATAAAAATATTACACGGACGTCACACTTTGTATGTCCTTCAAAAGTTTTAAATTTATCTTTAAACAAAAAAGGTTTAAAATGTCAATATTTTAGACTAATTGACATTTTCCTCTATTTTGTTGTTAGTGGACTAAACAGCTTCAGGCAATGAATGCAACAGATGAATTAAGACTTTATAATAAATCCTATTTTTTAAATAGATTTCCAGAAACAAAAAAGTTTTGGTGCTCAAAAGCATTTTTTTTTTCTCAAAACTCTTATTAGATTTTTTTAATCCTTTCACTTTGCAACCCCTTTTCTTGCTGCAGCTGCAGCACAATATGGAGCTACGACCACAAAGCCCTTAGAACAGTAAATCATCTTTTAATGGAGCATTTTTTATTATTTGCCATTTTTCACAAATGAATCTTTAAGCTTTCAGTTACAGTAGGGAAATATTTATTACATTGATTTATCTGTTCTTTTTTTTAAAAGATGCCAGTTTCTGCAAAACTAAAAATGCTACATTTCTGTTTTTGTCATTTTGAGCCTAAAAAATGATCAGTAGCTGAAACAGCTGTGAAAGGGAATGAGAAAAACATTTTTTTTTTTTCAACCAAGCACCAGCAGATTGTTAGACAATGTGTTAAATATCATGTAAAAGTTTAAAGAATTGACTTACTTTCTTCCTCATATGGAGCAAGTGTCCAAGGTTTCTCAGATCCGCCTCATAAAATTCAGTCTTTTGCGTTTGCAGAAAGAACTCGGAGCTCTGTGCATGCTTGCATGCGTGTCGATGATGTCCAAATGTGTAGTGCAACCCAAGGATGGGCCAGCAGTCTGCTCTCGCATCAGACAAACTGGTGGGGTCTTTTTTTGACGTGGTGGAGAGGCCGCCTACAAGCTGAGTCATTATGTCACGCTCTGACGCTGTCTGAGACTTTTCCATAAACTCCCACGTATCAATTTGGTCATTGGGAGAAGTGGGTGCTTGTTCTCCTGCGAGAATATTTCACTTGGAATATGTCAGGGTTATTCCCCAAGCTGTTGTTTGTGAAAAGTGAGAACAGGACGATGGGGAGTAATTAAGACCTTCAGCCATGTTATCTCTTGCTTTATTTAATCGTGTGTACTTATTAAGGTTTTGTTTGTTTATTACATTTTCATCCACCGGAGAAATTCTGGCTCCTGTGTCTCGGTGTGCACGTGCAAATGTTTCACAACGCAATCCAGCTCCTGGTTCCTCCTGATAAGTGGACCCATGTAAAAGCCATTATCCATAATTGATTTCCATTACCAAATCAATAGCTGTCACAAGGGAGAGATTCAGGAAATGAGGAAACGCAAATGATTTAGAAAACCAAACTCTTCATTTCCTGAGGACGGCACACTTTGTCTGCTTGTCCTCTAGTCGAGGTTTTCTCAGGAGCACAGTTGTCTCCTCTACACTCCAAAGACTCTAATGCCAGGTGAATTATTCATTCAGTAATCTCCATGCTAGACTGGCAGTGTCTCTACTAATGGATTTAGTCATGGAATATGCTCACTGATATCAGTCAGCAGGAGTGTGTAAAGGTTTTTAAGTGTAGCAAGCTGAAACACTAACTTTTGCTGGAGGTTGGTGCAGTTTGGTGGCTTCAAACTTGCCTTAAGTTTGAAGTCATACGATTGGGTCAATAGTTCAGCATTAGTTGTGGAAATTAATTAAGAACCTTTTGCTATTAAGACATTTTTTCCCCAGTGTAGAACAGATGGCAACCATATTTATCTCATTACAATCTCAAACTGTTGATCAGACCTTTTCGACTTGGTTGGGAATCTTCATGGAGTCTAAGATTTAGTCTGAAGATTGCACTTCCAGTACCAGGTGAGGAGTTTTCACGAGGAGCTGACAAGGGAATGAATCACAAGTCGACTTTGGCTAAAGAGAGAGCAGCTTCACATTAGAAAGATGAGAAATGATTTCTACCATTTTCCTAAAACACCTTCTGTAAATATCGAGGAACTTCTCCAGTAACCTCAACAACTAATCAATTTAATAATGATTTATAAGTTTATCGAGGCTGTTTTCACATTCAACCATTGCAAAGGTGCAATCTTTCCCCTGAATAAAAGACAGCTAGCTTCTAATGTTTGATAAATTAATAATCAGTGCTGAAATTTAAGTTTAAGATTTATCAAAAAGTCACAAGCTACACTAGCGAACCCAAAAGAAGACCAAGATTGCTAAGCAGGTCAAGTGTTTCAATACAAATGTTGTTTTTGGGTGAAGTTGAGGGTCTTTGAATGGATATTTGTGGCTGTTGAAGATTTCCTGAGTGCTGCAAGGAGGTCCAGAGAAAGTCGCAGCAGCAGATTCCAGGAGTTTTCCCATGGTGAGGATCTGTAGATGGAAGAGGACATGTTAGGTAAATTCACTTAGAGAGATAACTTCTAATTGCTCAGAAAGAGTCAGCACTAACTGCTGTAGAGCTGGAAGATTACACTTAGCTGCAAGGGGAAAAGAAAAAAACGGTGTTTTTGTTAAACTAATCTGCTATATTAGTCTTGCTGGTACGACTTTATTATATTCTGAGCTAAAAAAAAAAAAAAAGTGAAAGAAAAAAGTGCTGATTTTTCCCCGCCAACAACAGATCCGTTGTGCTCGGCGTATAAAGTGTGGCATCACTGCACAAACTTGTCATGTGGGTTTCATCCACATGTCAGCGAAATGATTCGATTTGAATGTCGGCAGTTTCAGCTGCTGGAGAAGTGAAAGAAATGACAGACGGCACTCTGAGCTTAGTCATGACGGTTAAAGTAGGCCACTTCTAATAATAACACAGACCGCACAGGACCCTGCAAAACAAAAACATGGAGGCAACACGCTAGAGAAATCAAGGACACTTACTCACACCAACAGGTGAGGGACGGATATAGATAAATAATATAAAGCAAGACTTCGTTTTTATATATGACTGTGTGACACTAACATGTTTGCATTCGACACTCATTCCTGCATGAGCTGTAGTGATACGGTTACCCTTTAACATTCCCAAAGCTAGGCAGACCAACACAAACTACAAGCATACGTGAGCTCAAAATATTTTTATTTTTACAAACTCTCTTCCTTATCACATTTCCCCACTATGTAGAAATGGAGGACCTTGAGCAGGAAGGCATTAATGAGGAGCTGATTGAGTTTGCCATTCTGGAGAGCATTCAAGATGCCTACAAGCTGCGGTGTTCAGTGCCAGCATACTGGTATGAAAAATCCAATCATGCACAAAAAGTCCACTCCGTGACGAATGTTTCGGGAAAAGTAAACTGTTGAAGGTAACCTGCATTTGTTTCGCCAGGAAACAGCCAAACAGTGAAAACTTTGTGAAGATAATGACGGCGATAGATAAAGGTAAAGCGATGCATACCTGTAGATATGAGTAATAATGTGCAACAAATGGCCCTAGATGTTTTTCAGGTTTTGCAAATTTACATTCTCAACTTTATTCATCTCTGAACTTTGACTGGGCCAATTCTTACACTGTGATTTTAGCCTCCTATAAACTTGAAAAGCTTCCCTGTGCCCAGTAAAGAGAGGCCTTCCCTCAGCCCCTCCTCTATTCCAGTCACAATGTGCATTCCATGATATATTAATCTGATATTTAACACTCTTTAAAACTGTATCTCTGTAGGTGATGTAGCTGCACTGCAGGAACTGTCGTGCTGCGCGTCTGCCTTCAGAGAGAGCGACAGCAGGAGCTGGCTTCCTCTGCATGCAGCAGCTGCTCTGCCCAAGACAGAAATGCTGCATGTGGTGCTGCAGGGTGAGAGAACATCGAGGGATGCAGCTCAGCATTAGATCCTCATATCTAAGCTGTATATTATTCGTCACCCTTGCAGTGATGGCATCCATGGACGCGACATTAGAAGAGCAGACGAAGGATGGGGACACGGCATTGACGCTGGCAGCAGAAGCTAACCAAGTGGAAAACATCAAGTTGCTGCTGCGGCACGGCGCCTCGCCGCACAACACAAACAGCAGGAATGAATCACCTCTGCTCCTCGGTAGCACAATCACACTGCTAACCAGAAAAGACACACACTCACCTCACAGGTGGCCTGATATGTTGAGCCAGTGGGGTGGAGTCTGACCCAATAATACCTCTAAGTCAGGGGTGTCAAACTCCAGCCCTCAAGGGTCACCGTCCTGCAGTTTTTAGATGTGCAACAGGTACAAAACACTGGAATGAAATGGCTCAGTTACTTAGTTAATGGCTTAGTTACCTCCTCCTTGTAAGATCAGTTCTCCAGCGTCTTGCTAATGACTTAATTATTCTATTCAGTTGTGGTGCAGCAGAGGCACATCTAAACGTTGCAGAGCAGAGGCCCTCCAGGACTGGAGTTTGACACCTGTGCTCTAAGTCTGAAGTTCTTGAGGGAATTTAAGCAAAAATCATAAATTTTTAGGGAATGCCTCAGTAATCTGAGGGAGTTGTAAGTAAATATAAAACTCACCCATGTCTTTATATTTACTATATGAGCACTGACCGACCTAGAAAAAAAAAAAAGGTTTTTAGGTTGTGTTGAGATGAAGTCTTCCCCCATTCTGTCAAATTATATGACTCACTACTCATACATCACAGCATAACAACAACCTTCAACTGTTCCGTTTATAAGTCAAATATGCCAACAGTATTTATTTGTTAAGATAGTGTATCATTTACAGTCACCAAAGTTCATATTTCACCATCATTATCATTAGTTCACTGCGTTTTTAGCAGTTTTGTGCAAAAGAAACCCTTACTAAAACGCTTTTTACTCACATATACTTTCCACATTTTGCAGCAGTGAGACAGAGTTCATATGACAGCGTTCATTCCCTCATCATGGGCGGGGCCTTTGTGGAGCAGGTGTGTCTCACCAAGTGGACAGCGACTCATGAAGCTGCAAAGGTGGGAGGTGTTTTAAAGCTGCCGTCCAAACTTTTCTGTTAAGTAACTCAAACTCACTAATCAGGTAAAAGACATTAAATCAAGATCAGTTTTTTCCATTAGCTTAGCTATTAAGTTGTAAAACACTTTATTCAAGATAAAATCTACAATTGTAAAAAAACCCAAAAAAAACAACGAGTTTCTGTGCGTATGATGACATCACATAAGACAACTGATTAATTTTTTGAGTTGGCCCACTTTTTTCTCAGTGGGCTTTAAAAAAAAAATCTATTATCTGAAAATTTGAAAAATCATACTTTATTGCTTAGAAGGATTCTTATTGTTTACTATGTGCATATAGTAAATAATATTTTCTGTGTATTTTTTCCCTAAAACAGCTTACTTCCCCATCTTGTTTTTCAGGTGGGTTGTCCAGCTATTCTGATGCTGCTGCTTCGCCATGGAGCCCAGGTTACGGTCAGAGACGGTCATGGTGTGACCGCTATGGGTATCGCAGCGGAGCACGGTCGGACTGAAGCCCTAGAAATACTTGTACAGCACGGTGAAACATTAAAACACAACCATTTAACTATTTACTCATCCCTTTTTTGGCGCATGTAATCTGACCCTGCCTAATTTCCCAACTAATCCCTCTGTTTTTGTACTTCCTCTGCCCTCCACTAGGGGGAGATGTGAACGCCCGGGCCAGCAATGGGGACACGGTCCTGTATGACGCGTCTGGGTCAGGGAACCTGGACTGTGTCATGCTCCTTCTGCAGCAGGGAGCCAACCCAAACGTGGCCAGCTACGCCTGTCAGCTGCCCATCCACAGGGCTGCGTATGAAGGACACATGCTGTGAGCTGCGGGTCGTTTGAGAAAACATGAGGGGTCATTCTGATGCCTTAGAAGTGGAATTATTCTCAGCTCGTAACATTTCAGCAGCAGATTCAGTTCTCGGAATAAAGAAATTGCTCTGCATTAAATAAAATTACTTACCCCGTTTGTTTACATCACAACAAGTGAAAGTTCTCCACAAAGAGTCCTTTGTTTGTCACAGTTTCTCGGCTCAGTTCCTAAAATACACTGTAACTCAAATCACAGATTAATGACCGCTCCCTCTGTCCTGTTTGGTGTTTTTCACTCTGTTGATTCCTCTTTTTTTTCTGCCTTTTTCCCCCCTTCTGCAGAGTCCTAAGAACTCTGATCCCTGTCACCACAAAGAGAGCGATCCGTCTCTCAGGCCAGAGCCCGGTCCACTCTGCTGCTGATGGGGGACAGACTGAATGTCTCGAGCTCCTCATCCAGAATGGTTTTGACATCAACACACAGCTAGATATACACATCTCCGGTAGGAGCAACCGTATTAGTGTGTGTTTGCTCCACCACTTCTATCAATGAATCCACACATCTGGCCTTTTTCATCCATCCATAAAAAAAAACTCTTGAAAGTGCTTTTCATTTTTCATACCTTTCACAATTACGCAACTGCCTTGTGTTGGCCTATATCACATAAAACCCCCAAAATAAAATCTGTTAAAGTTTGAGGTTGCTTACATGAAATAAAAATGTTGCTTTCACTTATATGGAAGTTAATCATGTGCACCCCAAACATGTGGAATGTGTTTCTGTAAGAAATACTCCAATAATCTGCTGAAAATGGTTTTCATGTACATCTACAAATAAGTTTGCATAGCAAATAAATGCTACAACCTGTTTTTCAATATCAGTTTTGCTTGCAAACTGCAATATTTTAGATTCTGTTTATGGGTTTAATGACTTAACAACTTACACAATCAGTGAAGGGCACACTCGCACAACATTTTCTGGTAACACAGCTATTTGCAGAAATGGGAGCGCCTCACAATAAGAATGAATGCTGGTCCAGAATATTTAGATTTTCAGTTTTTCGTCATAAGTGCTCATTTTCCACTAGGCTCACCACAAAGCGCTTTTAAATCTCTGGGTTGTGTGCCGGTGTCTTGAGTCTTCATGGCGCTGCTCTAAAACGGTTTCTTCCTCCCACCTTACTTAGCAAATCGCCACCTGAAGAACGAAAATTTTAACTTGAAACCTTATCACTTTGTTGTTCTCGGGCATCTATTGTGCTAGGCATCAATGTTCAACTTTTTCACATATATTACTTTGACCAAGAAAATGAATACAATTATAATGAACTACAAATTTGAACACAACTAAAAAGAAAAAGAAAAATATGAAAATTATGAAAGATGCTTTTCAACCTGTAGTGTTTAATGTATGGAATCACATGCTCTGCTATTTGTAGTAAAAAATAATAAAAAATCCAACTTACACTCACAATTTAGATTTTGATCTACTTCCTGGAACTAACTTGCTGACCTTTTTCAATCTTACAGAGAACTATGGCGACCTGAGGAAGACTCCTCTGTACTTTGCCGTCTCCAACGGCGACTTGACCTGTGCTGAGATCTTGCTGAAAGCTGGAGCAAGAACAGACCTGGACCCTCTACAATGCATCTTGGTAGCTGTTCGGGCAGAGAGGTCTGCAGGAGCCGGTTAGCATGTTTTGCCTGACAGATAATTAACGCAGATTGCCCTAAAAACGACCCGCCGTGTTTAGGTATGAGCTGGTGAAGCTGCTGCTGTCCTACGGCGCCGAGGTGAACTGTTACTTCAGAGTGATCAACAACACTGTGTTCCCCACTGCCCTCTACTACTGCCTCAGAAACCACGACATGCTGCGACTGCTGCTCAACAGTGGCTATCAGGCTCACAAGCACGTACACCCACTGATCATCAACACTCAGTTTAAACAGTATTTACATTTTTAAATATTTGTACTTCCTGTAGATGCTTTCAGTGCTTCCATAATAAAAGTGAAGACTTGGACAGTACCTGGACTGACCTCCACAACCAGGCCTACAAGATTTACTGTCAGCCTAATGTCATTCCAGTGAGAACTGACACGCATGCATTGTTGCTGTACAATGAAGAGAGTACGAGTTAATGCTACAGGAAATTCCTGATCTTTGCTCTTTTAGTTCTGCGAGTTCGTGTCCGTGTCGTGGCTCGCCCATCTGGCAGGCAGCGTCGTAAGGATTCTTCTCGACTACGTCAGCCACATCAGCATCTGTTCCAGCCTGAAGCACATCCTGGAGAGGACTCCTGAGTGGGAGGAGATTTCCGCTGTACTGGGTAAGACCGTAAATTAGTGATGTTGATTTTATTTCCTGGTCAACTGAAGACTAATTAACGTCGTCTCTGCTCCAGGAGAACCCCGGCCCCTGCAGCACTTGTGCCGACTGGTGATCAGAGGCAGAATGAACATCAGGATGCTGAACGACCCGGAGGCCATGGACGCTGCTCCTTTTCCTCCCAGACTGATCGGCTACCTGACCTACAGGGCGGACGACCCGTACGGGCGGCTCTAATGACAACAAGATCCGATCTGCAGTGACTAGCTAGGAATTTTGTAAATGTGTGCATTTCGTGCAGTTTTTTTTTTTTCAAAACTCCACAGTTTTTACCTAAACCTACACTTTCCTGTATTTTTACTGTTTATAACATTGTTGTAAAAGTTGCTAAAGTAGAAC
Organism: Brachyrhaphis terrabensis; assembly: GCA_903067065.1. Classification (NCBI taxonomy): domain Eukaryota; kingdom Metazoa; phylum Chordata; class Actinopteri; order Cyprinodontiformes; family Poeciliidae; genus Brachyrhaphis; species Brachyrhaphis terrabensis. The sequence continues at coordinate 157,354 of CAEGAG010230741.1, read as the reverse complement.
CAGAAGAGAGGAAAAATGCATGCATGAGAAATAAAATAAGTGATATCTGGTAAATCTGCTAATTATCAGTAATCAGACGACTGCAAAGCTATTAGCCAGAGAATACCATTAAGTAGATGAAATAAACTGCAGAAAAGTGCAACAGAATTTGAGACAAATCTGCAGAATCTATGTGAATCCGTTTTAACGCTAGTGAAGCTGTTATGGAGCACATTTCTTTTATTCTCACTACATATTACAATGTATAAGAAAGAGTAAAAGTATTATTTTACACGACTAATGTTTTCCTTTTTTCACTCACACAGTAAATTAAAAAAAATATATATAGACTTTAATAAAAGTTCAACAATCAACCTTCCTATTTCAAATTTTCATCAAACCATCCAGTTCAGGAAAAGCTCTTTGAATATAACCTTATCATGCCAAAAAAAAAAAAAAAAAACAGTTTCCGACCCAATTAGCCAAAGAAATGTCTACAAATGGTTTTCTGTAAAAGAATAATACAAAATCTGATGTTGATCTATATTTACAGTTGCAGCTGGACCGAAATGTAGACAGGGTCTCAGAAGGATTATTGAGAAATCTTCGATAGAGTCAAAAAAACGTACAACTGTAGCACGAGAAGAACAGGACGGGACTCTAAAGAGGAGCAGCAGGCGGCAGGACAGGGCAACGAAAGGATCCAGGAAGGAACAATGAGAACCAAAGAGCTTGGATACCGAGGCAGAGGTGGAAATGAAGAACTAACCAGAAACCAAAGGAAAACATCTGAGGAAGAGTACAGGCAGAGGTAAATCAGGAGATAGAAAACAGCTGTGGGAAACAGGAAACTGGAAAACCGAGGGAAGGTGAATAAGCACTGGGACTGATGGAAGCTACAAATAAAGGAACAACACTAATAAAAAAGAATAACATCCATTAGGAGAGTTAGAACTCTTTGGTTCCATGTATTTCCAAACAATAGCTTAGCTAATTACTGATTTAATCCAGAGGTACTTCAACAATAACAGAAAAACTCTTGGCTTGGATAACCCTGATACATTAGCTGGAAATACTGCTGGATGCTCCGGATGCTTCGGCCGTCTAAACCCTTCAGCTCTCAGGTTTCCTCCACAGAGGTTTTAACTGCAAACCTGAAGAGGAACCCAGAAGCAGCTCGTTCCAGCGGTTCACAAGAACCTTAGAAATGGTTTTGTAAACATTTAACAAAGGTCAGAAACTTTGCTTCTCGTCTCTTGTTGAATTTTTCTAGACCAGGTGATTAATGTGTTGCTTTCTGAGATCTTTTAACCTGTTTCATGTTGTCGAACAGATTGTGTTTAGATTTTTTTTCTTTTCTGGTTTGACTAGTGACACCGAACCAGAAAATGTGACTGATCACAGTTGACTCACGATTGAACAAGCAGAGTATTTAGTTTTTCAAACAGGATCTGGTTGCTTTGGGTAGTTTGTTTGAAACCTCCATTAAATATTTAATTTTTTTAATCTTTGAAAATGTGTTCAATTATCTGAAACATGACAAAAAAGCTAAACCAAAAGAAATCTGTAAGGGGGCAAACACTTTTTCACAGCACTGTACTTTCATAGACATAATACCACAGAACGAAGAGTATTTGTCTTTTGAACATGTTATTGTTGTATGCTCACAGTTGCTACTGATGCTCAGTGTTTAACATGTATATGTTTGAACGGTGACTCCCAAAAAAAGCTAAATTAAACAGTTAATCTTTTTAAGGAGTCATTCACTGAAACATATAAACATGTCTCCTGTTCGTTCTGCTTCTTCGATGAAGCTCAGTCTATTTTTGGCCATGAACAAAGCCATCCAGGTCCCAGTGACTGAGTGCTACAATGACAGACCACGGAGCCTCTGACCTCACAGGCTTTTTGTAGCTCTGCCTATCTGGGTAGCGACTCCCAAAAAAAGACGCTGCATCATGGGGCCTACTCGCTGGTACGTTCCCTCTTAAAGCCTAAACAGCAGCTGGCGAGATTAGAACAGGAGAGGACACGGACACACACACATGAACACACACATGTGCGCACCCTTACATAAAGTCGGTCGGCCAGGAGGAGTCCAGTTCAGACTGGAGCAGGAGGGATACGTTTTGACTGGTCGCATCGTACGGCATGAATCGACTGGTTTTTAATCTAACTTTGCTGAGGTCTTTATAGATCTCAAGCCTTTTGGTGGACCTTATGTTTTAATTGACTTTCTTTATCACAACTCCTTCATTTTGGGAGCCCAATTAACACTGTGACAGTTTAACACTTGCTGGTCAGTGCTTCTCAGGCTTTGGCCATGAGTTTTTTCGGGTATCGCCGAGAGCTGAGTAAGTACGAAGATGTCGATGAGGACGAGCTCTTGGCGTCGCTCAGCCCAGAGGAGTTGGCCGAGCTGGAAAAGGAGCTGGTCGACATCGATCCCGACGCCAACGTGCCCATCGGACTCAGGCAGCGAGATCAGACCGACAAAACCCCAACGGGCACTTTCAGCAGAGAGGCCCTCATGAAGTACTGGGAAAACGAGACCCGGAAACTTTTGGAAAATGAGATAGCAGGAGGGAGCCCCAAACTGGTAAGAGGAAGAAATGTACAGAAAGGTGATTTCTTTTATCCCACCTTAGAGATTTGCTTGATTTGGACTATTTTGCCACCATTCCTGGAGGAATGGGAGAAAATCCCTGCAAACTAATGTGAGAATCTCGTGAAAAGATACCGAAACATCGAATACAGTGTAACATTTGTGAGTTGCAACCAAATTATTGTTTTTTCTCTGTACCATAAGAGCTGTGCTTGTTGAACCTAAAGATCATTTGTATTCATATCTACAGTCTACCACTCCTGGTATTTAATGACGTTCTCAAAACACAGGATGAAGAACAAGAAGACGAGTGTCTGACAGAAGAGAGCAGCGAAGAGGAGGAAGAAAAAAATGACGAGAGTGAAAAGGAAAGCACAAGGTCAGAAAATTCAAAGGGGGACGATCACAAAGAGGAAGACAGTGAAGAAGAAGAAGAAGACGAAGAAGAAGAAGAAGAAGAGGAAGAAAGTGAGGAAGAGGAGCCTGTAACAGAAGAAGACGACGATGATGACGCTGAAACGGAGGAAGACAAACAAGACAATGTAGCAAAACCTGAACCCTTGAGAGACTCGGTGCATGCGGTCAGACCGACACTACTGAGGCCTCAGAAGGTGGAGCCTGTGAGGCTGACTCCGCCCCCTCCACCAGTGGACCTGAACTCCAGTGGAAACCCTACAGTTGTTGATGATGCGTTGCAACGAGTTCTCAGTGACGACTCCGAACTCACCGAGGTGAATCTGAACAACATTGATGACATCACTCAGGTAACAGTGTGTTTTATTTGTCTAGTTTGAGCGTATCAGCCTTTCCATGCAAAAGTTTCGAAACATCTCTAATTTCCATTTTCTTTGTTTCCAAGGAGATAGGAACTTTATCATATAAAACAAAACTTTTTTTGTGTGTGTTTTTTTAAATTCATTAGAAGTGTTGTTTTGAGTTCCAACTAATAAAAGAGATGATCACAGGGTCTCTTCTAGCTGAAAGATGACCAATTTCTTTTAGTACTTTAAAAGTAACATTGTTGAAAAATAGTTTCATATCTTAAAACTTAGTTATCTCTGGCAATGTGAAATAACAGACAAGCACGTATTTATCATGAATAAAAAAACAAATTTTTTCTCTCTTCATTGCATGATTTATTGTCATAAGTTTCAATCTAATAAACCCAGATTGAAGTTGGATCAAAGCAACTATTCATAAACCATTTCAGTTTGGAGGGGAAAGTCTTTCGGCTCCTCAATCATCTTTCAAAGTCGATTAGTTGGCCAAACATTAACAAAAATAATCAGACACTAAACTTCCACTCTTGCTGAGCAACCTTAAAGGTAAACGTGGGTTTAGGATTTTCTGTTTCTTCCTAATCCCTTTTGCAGGAAACTCTAATTCGATTTGCCGAAGCACTAAGAGCTAACACCCACGTGCGAGTCTTCAGTCTTGCGAACACTCGGGCCGATGACCACGTCGCTCTGGCCATCGCTAAGATGTTGAAGGAGAACGCGTCCATCGCCAGTCTGAACATAGAGTCCAACTACGTGAGCGGGAAGGGAGTGATGGCGTTGGTCCAAGCACTTCCGGGCAACAACACCCTGACCGAGCTCCGCTTTCACAACCAGAGGCACATGTGTGGAGGACAGGTTGGTGTCAGTCCAAGTCAGCGAAACCCCGGTGACCATTACAGTCAATGTGAATTACTGCAATGACCTGCTGCAGGTAGAAATGGAGATGGTGAAGATTCTGAGGGAAAACCACACTTTGATCAAGCTCGGCTACCAGTTCAACCTCCCTGGTCCCAGGATGAGCATGACTGGGATACTGACCAGGAACCAGGACCGTCAGAGGCAGAGACGGCTGCAGGAGCAACGGCAACAGCAACAAGGAGGGCAAGATGGAGCTGTGAACCCAAGAACCTTTGCGCTGGTATTCACTTTGCTTCATACTGTTCAAATAACTTGAATAGTTTGAGTCATTAAACATTTCGATTCCATTTCAGCCAATTACTTACAACACAATCAGCTCTAACTGGTTCATTCAGTTCAATTCAAATTATATATAATACACAGTAACAATAACATGAATATTGGCACAAAATGTCTGGAGTAGTTTTCTTGATTAGTAGATTATCGCATCAGATTAAAATCTAGCTTGATCAAATGTTCATCAGTGCCTCGCTCCGAAACTTTTCTACTCGACTTAAACATGTGAGAAAAGTTTGGAAAAGAGAAATACAAGCAAAGTGGTGCGCTAAGGAGGAAAACCCTTTTGATTTCCTCTCTGTGGTCTGGTCTCACCACCTCTCAGTGACCCCGACTCACCGCCTCATTTCTTAGCTCACAAACAACTGGTCAAACCGGCCCGACGGTTCAGTGGAAGGGATTTTATCTGGCCCTGATTGTAGGAAATTTCCCCCCTCTTGGATAACTCCAAAGCCATACTGGACTCAATTCACTTAAGCTAAATTGTGTCTTAAATGTTTTGACCAAGGCCTTTTCTACGGTCTTGATTAGAGAAATTAAATTTGTCCAAAACGTCAGATACCTGAGGGTGTGTGTCGCTGCCTTTAATAAGATATTCCTCAAATTCTTACCTTTTCACACATAAACTGGTTTCCAGCTTGAATTCTGTTTTTCATTATGTGTTCATTTTCTTTTCTAAAGAGAGGAACACCCAGTTCGTCACCCTACACTTCACCCAGAGCCTCACCTTGGTCCTCACCCAAACTAACGGCTAAAAAACAGACTCCTCCACCTCCGCCACCTCCTCCTCCTCCGCCACCTCCTCCTCTGCTCCTCCCAGCCCAACAGGAGAAGAAGAGGCCCACGCGGATGATCGCGGAGGTCATCAGGGCCCACGAGGCGGGCAGCAAGAAGGTCACCAAAACCAAAGGGAAGAAGGGCAAGAAGAGCAAGTCGAAGGAGACGAAGGGTGAGACGGGCTGCATCCTGAAGGAGCTCAAGAACGCCCTGAGGCCCGTGTCGGCCGAGAGGAGGGCGGAGGAGGGCGGCAGCAGGCCATCCACGCCGATGAGGTCCGCCCACGATCAGCTAATGGAGTCCATCCGCAGCAGCAGCCTCAGGAACCTCAGACGGGTGAGAGAGAGGAGGGGAATCATGAGAAAGACACCACTTCCTCATTTGGGGGGGATTCGGTTGTGAAAAACAGAAGCGGACAAACTCTTCGAAAGGCAAACTGCACAAGCAGAGAGTTTAATTTAGACGAGGATGACACAGAGTCAGCGGTGTGTGAGTCATCCTAGTGGCTGATGTAGTCTGATCTGTCTCTGGACAGCAGTAGGTAGGCACCAGCCTGCTCTGGTATGAGCACATCGCTTTCACAGACAGTGTAGGACAGAGAACACTGACAACTATAAAGTCAGCATTTTTTATTTATTTTTTAACCCTAAAGTGGATGATAAGCTGACATCCATAATAGAGGATTGGAAAACATAGATGGAAGGCAAATAATGAAACTAAAAGCCCGTATTATTCAGTTTCCCCTATTTTCATACATCAGTAAGTGGAGATTTGAGTGTTGGCTTTTCCTGCAGCTGAAGCACAGCTTGTTACATTGTTGTGGAAAATCATCTGTGCCCTCAGATAATGGGGTCTCTGGCTGTGGCTGGCAGATTCCATCCACTCAGCGCCGGTATTTATAGAAACTGTTCTGTGGAGCTTCGATAACAACAGACTTGAGGCTTTGTCGCGTTAGCACGCCTGAAAACAGCCCAGGCTGCTGCTGTTTGACCATTTTCGCTGCTCTTCGTCTCATTTTTGTCCTCTGTGATTTTCCAGGTGGAAGTTCCACATCATCTTCGATAAGGGATAATGACGATGATGACGACGATGGAAGAGGAGACCAGTTGGATTTCTTACTCGGAGAAAATGGGAAGGTGTACTGGAAATTTGCACTCAACATTTTGAACTATTTTTTGATATTTAAAGATACAGTACGCCCATCCCCTTTTGCAAAAATAATTCCTAATTGTTTCAGATCATCAAACAAATTTTGATTTCAAACAACTTGAGTAAATACAGAATGCAAAAAAAAAATATGTAAAAATAACATTGAATAATGCAAACTAATTGCTATTATGTTGTTTTTGTAGATAATAATGATTAATCTCTTCCTGTTGATGGCTGCTGCCACTGTTGGGGAAATATAAGATATTAAATTTAGTGTTTATAAGTTAATGTTACTTTCAAATAGTTCAAATAAAATGTCACACTTAAATACCACTCTGCATTTTAAAACCCAAATGATTTTTTTAAATTATTATTATTTGTTACTCCTGTAAGTTTGAAATCAATAGTCATAATAGTACTGGTATAATGTACGCTAATAACAAATGATGCTAATGATGGCAGGTCTGTTACACATAGAGTAGCTTAGAAATGATAAATCATCTGGTGTTGAAATGCTGGTATGGGGGCTCCCCCCCATAAAAAGCTGCTTAGGGCCCCAAAAAGGCTTGAACCGGCCCTGGTGACAAGTCAATTTTAAATTTTTGAAGTTTTTTTCCCTCCTCAATCAATTTTATTCCAGTTTTGAAAGCAGCATTTTGTATCTACTCTGGCTATTTTAGTCTGATGATCATTAAAGTGTGACAAAATAAAAAAAGCAAAATGTCTTGCTTTAGCATCCTCTCACAGTTGAAACTGACATGAGTTTTCTTATACTTGTTTACTGACATTTTCTAAATGTCTATTTTCATGTAAGACTGTAAATATGATGTGTGTTTTTTTTTTTGGTTGAAATATGTGTTCGTTTCTAAATATATCCATTTACTTACTTGCAGCACTCGTGTTGTTCGTGTCTTCTTTGGTTTCTGGGTGAGTTTTATTCAAGGTGAGAAAAAAAGGGGGACGTATAGGAGGACGCGCACACAGGCGCATCATTTTTTAAATATTTTTTATTTGCATTTTTTCAGTCTGAGTGAGTCAGCCTGCTGGTGAGGAGCCACTGATGCACACAACCACTCAGAGACGTTGACAACACACCCACTCGTGTTTTTTTGAAGCCGTGTTTTTGCGCACTTTCTCTGAACAAGTTGCAAAACAGAACAAGTGAAGTGGAATAAAAAAAATGTAAAAAACACTCTGACATAAGTGATGACGCCAATATTCCCTACTGAGCAGTAAGCTTATAATTCTTTTTCTTAAAAGATGATGGGTGGAAACAGTGAAACAGGTAAATGTGTTCATTTTTAACTTTCACACGGCTTAAGCAATAAGGTCCACAAGCTTGTAAGGCCTAAAAAATATTCTGTTTAGACTTTATCTGTAATATTGAGTAAAGTTCCTTTATACAGAAAATTAGAGAACGATGTGAACATATTGTGTGACACTTAGCAGGGAAAACACTGACTGATAATTGAAAATAACTGCAAAGAAAGAAAACAATTATGTAAAATGTATATATATATTTTTTTGGGTTGATGGAGAATAAATGTATTCTCCATTAAAATGGCTAAAATCCAATCTTCACATTATCAGTACATCCTTACTCGACGTTTTCATTCATTTTTAATGACCATAGAAATGAGTGATTGAGTGATTAAGCCAGTTAATATTGATTTGAAGTCATGGACCCATGAAAAAAGGTGTTAGAAACTGATTGCTTTTTAAAAAAGAGTCAAAAGTAAACTGAAAATGATTCTGTTAGGTTTATTTTAAGGGTTAGGTGTTTTTTTGCTGTACTGAGCAAGACCAGATTTCCACAAGCATGTAGCACTGCAACAATTACTATCATTGATTCATTTAGAGAGCAGTGTGTAGGAATGGACTCAGAATTGTCTTTAGGTGTTGAGATTAATCTCACAAGATCACTGCAAGGTAAAAGTATTTATAAGGCAGGACGCTATGGGACGCAAAGGTGGCAAGGTAACAACTTTGGAAGAGGAGACCTTGAGAATTTGAGAGGTGTGGTGGATTAGAAAGAGACACGCCTCCATTTGTCTTGGAAAAAGTCTCCGTCTCCTTGCCTGCACAGCAGTGCTATCTTTACATCAAATGTGCAGCAGCTGATTTTGTTTTCTGAAATGAAACCAGACTAGGTGAGACAAAGTCCAAAAGTTGCACTCTGCCTGTTGCATGCAAGGCGTTCTTCAAAGAAAGAGCCACAGGGTCATCCTCCTCTAAACCGGAGAGGTTTGCAATATTTCTCAAGAGAGGGAAGTCCTTCCATATTCTTCCATAAAACACAGACTTTCATCAACTGCATTGCTGCCATAAAGAATCACTTCGAGAAATGTACAGAAGTTCCTTTGTTCCTGTAAGAATTTCAGCGTCGTTCTTTCAACCACGTCCTTAAAAATTTTAAAATGTCACCAAACTGCACAATATCATAAAGCCTGTCAAAACCATCAGCTATAAACTCATGCCCCCCTGACTTTTCTGCCTATTCAGTGCAGGAGACCATTGTGCCGTTCTTGTGTCAAATGGTCATTTCATTAATAGCTGACCTAATACTCAACTCTCTTTGGGTATTTCACAAAGCATTTGCTGCCTAGAGGTCAAAAAACACTGGGTAACATAACAATTCAACCATGCAACTTTTTATGCACAGACTGATTTTTACAATCTATGTCATAAAGTTGAAAAGAGGTTTGAAATGTTAATAAAATGCCACTTATTGCCCCGGATTTCTGTCTACACTTGGTTGAAAGTCGCACAAAGACACTAAATTAAGTTTCGTTGGGATTTTATGTGACAAGGCTCGACTCTGATAGTTGATTATTGAAGGAGCTATATCGGGATGAGAGCAAGGAGGCATTCCGCTTTGAAAGAACTGGAGCTGTTTACCGAAGATAAATCATAATTATCAGTGGGAACATGAAAACAGCTGGTCGGGTTTGATTAATGTCACGCAAGATTTTTCCGTCGATTATTGAGACGGGCATAAAGAATTTCAAACATGTGACTCAGATCAAATGCAGCTAGAAACAAATGCATTTGTTTTTTTTTAATCCCATAAATTGATACCCCCTTTACATTGTGAAATGCGCATACATCCATCTGCTTTGGACAAAAATGTTTCACAATATCAGGTCTGAATCCCATTACCATGCAAAACAGCCATTACCCAAAGTAGGAAAGTAGGGTGTTATGTAATAAAATTATTCAAATTACCCAGCTGCATCAAGTCAAAACCCTGATGTTGTGCTGCTGCTTGTATAAAAGCTTTTGTGTGTCTGTCTCTGTGGAACCTCAGTGGTGTAACATCAGTGGAAAGTGCCATACCTACTCTAATCCCTTTTATAAGCTCTGTAGCGAAGGGGACTGATGAAAGTTCAGCTGATGTGGACATCAACTAAAAATATAGCCTGCTCACTCATGTCTTTTTCATTATAGATCATTTAATCCATACATATTAGAGACAGGTCGCTTAGTTTTCTTTTCGTGAGTTTGTTTCGTAATTGTTTTTCTATTTATAGATGAAGAAGATCCATGCCTTTATGATTTACAAGTGAGGTTCCTACTATGAAACAAAACAGTAGCAGTAAATTACATGACGGCTAACAACTAAAATTTTAAGAAAATGTTAAGCATGGACAAAAAGCATTTTTGTGAAGAAACCTTTATTGATGTTTACAACACTGAAGCTCATTTGTTGTCAAGTTTTTTTGTTTTTTTTATCGGAGTCGGTGTCATCCTTTTAACAGTTTCCTGAAGAAGCCGACAAAAATAATTAGCATATTTTAACACCTAACAACAGAGATCTTAACTTAATCAAACAAGTGGCGCTTTTTCTTTCACCGTTCAGAAAATTTAAGATTGACAGTCCAGTTTTTGCCAACAGAAAAACAAACCAGCAGGAAAGGATGATAAGTTATTATTTCTGCCTGGATAAGACTAAAGCATTTTAGAAACATGTTTTTCTTTTGTAGCACTGTGAACTGGATTGCTACAAGCTAAGCCATCAGAATACGCTGCTGTTTCTTGGCAGCATTACAGCGATGGTAGTTTTCACTTCAAAACTCTTGAGCAGACGAGACTGATGCCACGATTCATGATTGTCATTTAAAACTAGAGGAATATCTTCAGTTTCACGAGCTGCTAATTGAACTTGGAGTGTGTCATGGTGCTATGTAGCTCCCAACAGAAGGAACAAAAACTGTTAGTGGGAAAAGAAAATGTTTTTTCTTATGAATAAAAATGTTACTCTGTGTTTCAGTATTTATTCCTATTGATATGCGGTGTCATTTGAAGCTTTTAACTAATTTAATTTCCATGTGGTTAGCCATTTCACTTTACTTTTTTTTTGTCAAATATTTTGATGGCTTAAATATGTTGTAGGAAACTCAAATCCCACGCATCATTTGGATGTACATTATTTTCTGAGATTCTAATTACACAGCCTCATTTAGGCCACATGACTTTAAATATTTAATTTCCTGAATAAAGTAATGGTAATCATTACTTCTTAATCAACAATACTTATTTACAGTACACCTAAGCCAGATTTGGAAAAATTGCTTTAATTAATCTATAGTTAAAGCAGGAAGCAGGGACTATTATGGAATGTATGTTTGGAGACTTCTTGTAAACAAAATGTTTTGGTTCTTCATATTCAGCGTGCAAAACAAATGCAAAATTCTCCTCACACATTAACCTTTGATGGAGTATTTTCCAACAGGAATGAGGAAAATGCTAGCAAATTTTAAGCTAATGACAAACACCAACTATTCTCTTCTACAGTTGAGGTGTTTCTATGGAAAGATGGACTGGAGTAATGAGTCTGCTCTCTTTCTGTTGCCCAAATAATTAAAATTCTTGTCTTTTAGCCCCAAAAATGAGTACATATTTTACTCAAATAAATTGCATTGAAATGCCAGAAAACATTGAAATAAGCTCAAATTTTAAATGTTTATAAGTTAGTCAAATAACTACATAGCTAGCTAAATGGCTATACAGCTATATAGCTAGCTAAATGGCTATACAGCTATATAGCTAGCTAAATGGCTATACAGCTATATAGCTAGCTAATTGGCTTTACAGCTATATAGCTAGCTAATTGGCTATGCAGCTACATAGCTAGCTAAATGGCTATACAGCTAGCTAAATGGCTATACAGCTAGCTAAATGGCTATACAGCCAGGCTCTCTGTAACCTAGCTAGATGGACTGGTTATCAACACTAGAAAACAATCACTTCTTTCTAATACATCTCAGATTTCCTACATTAACAGATTTAATGTTGTCAGGGTTAGCAGCCGAGTTGCTAACAGGAACAACGGCACTTCTTCACACTTAAAAAAATAAAAATAAAATGTTTTTTTTTCAAAGCAACGCAAAAGGGGCAAAGGTAAAAATGACCAGCACCTTTTTACCTTCATATTAGCAGTTCTGCACTATCTTGACTTTAGACTAAAACTACAGTTGGCAAATGACAAACTTTACCCATCGTCATTTCTTTTTCTTCTTCCCCTCCCTCCCCAAAAAATAATAATAAAAATAAAAATGTAAGAACTGCTGAGTCAAAAATTATATTTCTGAAATTCAGTTCCTATTTCCACGGATATTGTAATAAACATTTTTTTTTTATGATGATATGCAAAATAATTAAACTTAACTTTGTGACATAGCCACTTTAAAGGGTAAAACTTAAAAATTCAATGCTTACATAATTTAACATTGACTGTGCATAGATGTCACATTGTTACCACTCATAATTAAAAGTAGTCAGTCAATTCGTGCTTGGTAATTAATATGCCAGCGTTTGACCAGTACAGAAACGTAGAATGGACCCATTACAAGAATCAGTGTGCAAAACTAAAATATCTTTATTTTAGCATCACATGATGAATTACCTGATTACAATGAACAGGTATTTATTAATACTCTGCTTTCTACTGTAAAAAAAACAAAACAAATGAGCACAAAGGTCAATTAAACTTGTAGTGTTGCAGAGATAAAAAAAAAAAAAGAGCCAAACGTAACACTGTGGGCTACCCTCTTTACTGTTTGTAGTGTTAATGATTTACCATTTCAATTCCTCATGTATTTGGCTACATTACTCAAAGCACATGCACTTTAAATTATGATGCAAACCCTAAAATGTTCTCTATCCCTGCAACGAGTCGGATTTTTCAATATGTGCAAAAAAGAGACTCGAAGTTTAGAGTAAATGTACAGTCCACAGTGAATGAATGCTAAATATTCCAGAGTGCTGTCTTTTTTTTTTTTTTTAAGAAAATATGATCAATAAACTAGAATTATTTGAATATGTAAAAATAAACTAGAGCAACCAGGTATGAAAATAGCATTTTTTGTTTCTTCTCCCTTTCTAACAATGATACAAATAAGATTTTGTGGCAACTTGTCTCACTATCTTTTAAGCCCTCTCAAAGCGCTGAGGAAAAAAAAATTTAGCCAACATTCAGCTCAAATGCTTAAGAGACATTTAAAATTGCACATTGGGGTGAAAATAGGAGCAAAGTCGGATCGTGTGTGACAGGAGACAGCAGATATGAAAAATGGCAAACAGAGAGTGATCAACACATTAGGAAATATAGAAGGTCTGAGCCGCGTAGCAACAAAAGAAGAAAATGAATCCCATCTGGAGACAAGATGGAGAAAACGACGATAGACAGCCTCTAAGATTAGACCGACAAACATTTATAGATTAAATGAGGTATTGCACAGATTAATAAAAAAAAAAAGCATAAAGGCAACAAAAAAAAAGTACAGCAAACTGATAGAACATTTTTAATTATAATTATGAAGTCATCAACTTTATTTTAGAAAGACTGGGATAAATTTTAGTGTCATCGAGGGCAAAAAAAAAAAAAAAAGAAAAAGTTTCACTCGTCGTCCCATTCATCCTCTTCCTCAAAGTCGTCGTCATCATCATCGTCGTCGTCATCGTCTGTGGGGGAAATGGAGAAAATGAATATTTGAACAAATAAATTTGTTGAAGGAGAGGTTAAGAGAATAAAAAAACATGGAATATTTAGATCAGAGTTAAATGGTTTGGCAAATAAATTATTTCTCAGAAACTATTCAGGCAGTAGAAAAATATCAGAAGAACCAGAAGCTGGAAGAGAAACAATCAACATCCCACTGAAATAATCTAAAAACTAAACATTAATGATTCATTTCAATTACTTTTGGTTTAAAAAAAAAATTGTTTGATGAATATACACAGCTCTGGAAAACATTAAGAGACCACTTAAAATGATCAGTTTCTCTGATTTTACCTTTTATAGGTATATGTTTGAGTAAAATGAACATTGTTCTTTTATTCCATGAACTACTGACAACATGTCTCTGATATTCCAAGCAAAAAAATTTATTTATTTGCAGAAAATGAGAAAAGGTCAAAATAACCAATACCTCAAATAATGCAAAGAAAAGAAGTTTATATTAATTTAGAAGCAACAATATTAATGTTTTAACTCAGGAAGAGATCAGAAATCAATATTTGGTGGAATATCAATGAAGTTTTCAATAGGGTTCAGTGCAGTGATCTCTTCATTTTTTTCCCCAGAGCTGCATACATAAAAAACTCACTACATAAAAGTCATTATTACTTTTATTTGTCAAAAACAAAAAAACAAAAAAGAGATTTGGAAAGTAATGTTCCAATCTCACACAGAGGAAATCTGTAAATTTAATCCACAAACTCCCTCTGCTGTGCAGCGTGTGTAAGAGCAAAGACCTCAACAACTGAGATACTAAAGGGTTCCTGCACAGCTTTAATTTCAAAATTTCAATCTTCGATCCCCTTACTGGAGATGAACTAAGATGTTCCGTATGTAAGTGTGTATGCATGAGTTTATGCTAATCAGCACTGAATCAGTGTGTACCCGAAGAGTGGATAGCTTTGCTTCTCTTCTGCATCGCGGCCATCAGCGCCCCGACGATGCCCGCTGTCGGTGCTGCGTCAGTGGATGTCGGCTCGGAGTTATCGTCCCTCTGTAAAGATGGGAAAGCAGAATAAATGAGTTTCTGCATGAAAGGCGTAGCTACTGGGCTCCAGCGTGTGTGACAGATGAACACTAACAGCTTTCAGTTGGATTCCTTGTCGGATCTGGTCCAGAAGCGCGTCTCTGCCGCCGGTGGACACCGGCCTCTCCTTCTGCTCCACCTTCTTCAGCTGCGCTCCCTCTCTGATCTGACTCAGCAGCGCAGACTTGCCGTCCCCTCCGTTGGCCTCCATGGAGGGCGGAGGAGGAGGTCCGGGAGGCGGCGGAGGCGGCGGGGGCGGAGGAGCGCCATTGCTGGCCGCCGGCGGCGGCGGAGGAGGCGGTGCCACGGGGAGGGAGGTGTGCGCCGGGGTGGGGGGAGGCGGGAGAGCGCCTCGGCTGGGTGGCGGAGGCGGCGGGGCGGTCATACCCGGTCGGGACGGGGGCGGAGGCGGGGGCGCAGAGACGGGAGGCCTGGAGTGGGGAGGAGGCGGCGGGGCGCCCCGGACCACCCGGGAAGGAGGAGGTGGTGGAGGGGCGGAGCCATGTTGGGGTGGGGGTGGAGGAGGAGGGCCACCTCTGGGTGGAGGCGGTGGAGGAGCTAAACAAAAAACAAACATATCATCAAAACAGACACTTTCAGTCACTGACAGTTACCATAACAACCAGATTTTATTTGGTTTTTATTCCCCCCTTTCGTTTCAACTGCAGGAGGATCCTCATCATTTGACAGACTGAAATGTTTGGCAGTTCTTATATGTGCCAAACCATGCAATCATAACTAAGCCATACAGGATCAGCCTTCTCAGCTGGAGTTCATATCAATGTTAGTAAAACCAAGAAATACAGTAATGTGTCACACTACAACCACAACAACGCACGTATTTTATTGGCATTTTATGTGATAGATTAGATGATGCTTGATCCATTTCCTTCCACAAAGGAGAACTATTAGTCTTTCGTAAGAAAGCAACAATAAGTCTCGTTTCCTGTTTGCTGCAAGTCCTGACAAATATGAAACAAATATGAAAGATGGTGCTCTGGTCTGATGAAACAAGTTTTAGCCACAAAAACGCCACTTGTTGAAGAAAGTAACCCTGCATTTTCCGTAAACACGTAATTTCCACAGTGCGGTGAAAATGCAAGAAAAAAACCCAAAACGTTTTAGAGCAAAAAACTTTGCTCTAAAAAAACCCTGAGAGCAGAGCTTGAGCTTTCACTAAGAAAAAAAAAACAGCCTAAACACACAGCCAGAGGTGAAGTTCTGCGTTTCAAATCAAAGTATTTTAGGTACTATAGGCGTTCCACAAAATCCAGACCTAAATCTAATGTCGGAAGACTTGAAAATTGACATTTATAGATCCTTTCTATTGTTTTTTTTGTGTGAGCCATTTCACAAAAACAAATGTAAAATGTTAAAGCCTCTAAACATGCAAAGCTGTTAAAAGAGATGAAACTGTAGCTGCAGACAAAAGTTTACTCATGTGGTGGAAGAAAAATGCAAACTTTCCAGATTTTCATTTGGAGAAAATGCTGCGAGCGATGAATCACCATCCTTCCCCTCCCCAACTGTGCACTTCTTCATGGTGTTGGTGGTCTATCACATAAAATCCCCCTAAAATACCTTGAAGTTTGTTGTCATAATGGGACAAAATTTTCACGTTCCACCATATAAAACCAAATTCCTTCTTGCACCAATCTACATGCAAAGAGTCAAACAAAGTCAACCAGAAGTTTGAAACTCTTTCGATTCCAAAAGAAGGAGACGCTATGCAATTATTCAACAAAATGTCAGAAAACGTGTACAGGAAGTGACACAGCAGACAGAACCTCTGCAGGAACTGCAAAACACCTCATGGTGGAATCGTAGCATAACTGCACATGCAGCGTCACAGTTAGCTTCCACAGCCGGTCATGCACAGAAACCTACCGCTCCACCTGGGCGGACCTGGGGATAAAACCACCACACTAGTTAGATTGTCAGCTAAAGACAATCAACCCGCTTCAAAAAAATTCACACAATCCTGAAAAGACATTTCCATGCAGTTCAATTAGAGCCTCTGTTCTAATGAGGCTCGTTTGTGCGATTTAAAAAGTACTTTAACATAGAAATGTGTGCTTACTGAGAAGTTTTTTTGTGTGCGCGTGTTTCACTTTGTGAATTGCGTCGCCGAAATTACTAAACTTTTCAATAATATGCAACTCTATTGAGTATGACAGTCCATCCCCATTTAGCGGCTGTTCATCCCTAGTTGTTCAGGATTAATTGCCTCATTCTGGCAGAAAATCTGTTTGAATCTAGATCCCACGTAGACGCGGAGCAGAGAGTGCGGTTGCCGTCTTACCTTGTCTCCGTACCTCGTTTTTGACGGCCTCCACGCCTCCATTTTTCTCAATGAAGTCGTAGATGGCCTTGGACGTCTCCTTGTCCTTCAGCTGAGCCTCGGAGATGCCGGCCAAATCGAACAGGTTCTTCAGCTCTGGGTCCAGGTTATTCATCTAGAGAACGCAAAAAGAAGAAAGGGACACAGTAAATACGTTGATACATAGATACCCATCAACGCTTCTCGCATTTTATCATGTTAAAACTACAAAAGATTTTTTTTTTTCCACCCAAACATACTTCAAGCTTAGTTAGATTGGAGTGTAAGGGGTATGAATGTTTTTTTCACTGTTATACAGAAATTTGTAAATACATAACTAAGCGTCCACCACCCAAAAAAAGACAAAAAGATCTATGAACATAACTAAAAAATATGTATAATTTGAACAATGAAACCTAAAGAGACTCAAATGTAATCTGATTCTCCTAAAATAAATAAATAAAAATCGGCATCATCACCATCTCAAGTAACGTGAACATAACGTCTGACAGTGTTTGACCTTGGTGACGTTTGCTGTGAAGATTTGTTTCACATTTTGAGCTGAACTTCCCGACTCCATAAGAAACCAATTTCTGCGGCTCTGCCTCCACCTAGTGGCCAGTGTCGGAACATGTTCTGACCTTGAGTTCTGTCTCGACAAATACAACACTGTTTTGAGGAGCTTTTCTTTTTCCACATTGTAAAATGTTGATGATGGTGATGCAATTCACAGTTATTGGAACACAATCTGATGTTTCCACTTTTTTTTTTTAGAAATCTGTATATGAGCTTGCATGGCTGACAGTAGTTGATAGCAGACTAAAAGCTCTTTGATTTTACAAAAAAAAATTAAACCTAAATTATCAATAAGGAGCAAAAATAGCTCATCTTTACCTTAAGAGTAATTTACGCGGTAATAAACCTCTTGGCTCAGAGCTATGTATAAAAAGACTCCTTAATTTGTTAAGCTAAAATTCCCTGTGCTTAATTTTCTCATTTGCAGGCTGTGATCCATCCTCCTGAATCCAGCGGTTTCCCCGATTGGGACGTCTGAAACTTGCGCTATAGATTATACGGATGCACGTTGATTCTCTTCCACCTGAAATCTGCTTGTGTGCGCAGCTCGGATTAACGTTTAGAAGCTGATATTACGTTTAAATAATCCGCCTCGGGGAGGCGTGCCCGACTGGATGCGGTTTGAGACGGTCTACCCTTCACGCACGTTCACAACCGAAGACGCGCAAACAAATCAATGCTGCTTACATCAAAGCCGGTGTTTGGATTCCATCCTATGTGATTAACATGCCTGTAAGAAAAAAAGCAGAAGAAATGTAAGTTAAGGCAGTCAGATAAGACTCAAACAGCTAGAGCTCTGTACTATAATACTTGGTTCTATTGTGGCCTGTAACAACTGAGTGATTGCACAGGGTTCCTACACAATTTAAAGGCAACATTTTATATTTGACAAGATTTTTTCCTGAGAAATGAAAGAAAGAGTTGCCATCCTTCAGCAGGAAAGGCTGAAGACTCCAAGGATTGAAAGAATGCTGGACAACATGAAGACTAAATCAAACACGCATTAAATCTACACTGTCTGGACACTGGCAATTTTATGAGAGCGTCGATCAGAGTTATTACCAGAAACTAAATCAACAACGCTAACGCCAGCGGCTACTCACTGGAAGTTGCTGGGTGTGCCGATGTCGGCCTTGGTCAGCTTCTTCTTCTTCGCTTTTTCCTTCTTGATCCTCCTGGGGAAGGAGCCGTGCATGAGGCTGTTCATCTGAGAGTTGTTGTGCGAACGATGAGCGTTGCTGATCTCTGGTTGTTTGATGTCGACGGTCGCCATGGGCAACGCAGGTCCTGGAGAAACAGTGACCGTATGGATAACGTTAATGTTGGGAAACGAGACAGAAAAATTCATAGAAGATGGTGAAAAGGAAGACTTTTGACATTTCAGGTAGAAATGTCAAAAGCGACACAGAAAGCAAAAAGAGCAAAAGAGAAAACGGAGCATGTCAGCATTTGGTGGAAGTACATACTCTTAGAATTTATACGAAAGAAAACACAATATGTTAAGACGCATCTGCGTTGAAATAGTCAAATGATATTCACTTTACACACAGAAATATATTTCAGGCATTTGAGGATTACGATGAAATTCAGTTTCAGAGTTCAATAAAAATATTGCTGTGCTGATTTTGGACTTCATTGCCAAAAAGAATCCACCGACCAGACCGCATACCCAGGATAAAAGCGTAAACAAATTGTCTTGTGTCAGTTCTCGGACACATACCTCTTGAACTCGCTTTACGGAAACATTTGGGAGTTAAGCAGGGTAGTGGTGACGCCGAGCGAGCGCATCGTCCTCCCGCCCTGCCCCAAACCCGCCCGCCTTCTCCTGCTCGGCAGCTGCTCAACCCAACGTCTACCAGCATTTTACCCGCCAGGCTGCGAGCTCGCTCCTCCGCGCGAGCAGAAGAGTCAGAAAGAGACGGGTAGAGTTCGTCCTGAGGGAGGACCAGGCAGTGAAATGAAGACAGACAGCCTGGACCCAACCCACCAGCAGCATCAGGACCAGCAGCAGCTGCCGGAGCCGCTCGTCCTCCGACCCCACCCTCAGAAAGAAGCTCCTCACAGGGGGCCGAAAGAAAGGTTGTGCAGAACATCATGGCTGCTCTTGGAACCGATCGAAAGAAATAGCATTGATGCAAGAAGCAGATCACAGGTCTTCCTTCACGGGTAAAAAAAGAAATTAAGTTGTAGAAGACGTCAAGCAGGTAAGGCGTCCAAAAAGATTTAACATTCAGCCATTTAGCCAGCCAGCAGCAGACGGACATCCATCCTACTTCACTCCAAGCTGGCCGGAGTACAACGCTCCGTTCGGCTTTCCAGCATCCGTTCGCTACAAGCAGCTCCTGGTCTTACCCCGCAAAACACGCAAATGTATCTAATCCCAGATAGTTATTCTGGTCGGAGCGCTGCTGGCCTTTATGTAACCATTAAAACCCGTCCAGGGCATAATCCCATATTAATCTGTGACGTTTCTAAAACATGATGAAGCTGCGGGAGGGAAGGAAAAACGAGGCAGACAGCATAAGAGAGACTGAGACGGGATGAAAACGGAGACAGATTAAATGATGAGAAAAGGGGGAAAGAGCAGCCGAGGTCGTCGATGAGCGAAGGAAAGCTGGAACAGGAAGTAGTAAGAAAGGACCAGAGCTGGGCGATGATGGGAGAATGAGAACAGGATAGACAGGAAAACAGCTCTATGAGAGAAGAGAGGTGCAACTCAATTTTTACAACTAGGTGAACTTCTGCTCTATAAAAATTTACATCTGTTAAAATACCAATTTAAAATATAAATTATAATATATATTTTTTTATTTATTTGTCTCTCTTAATTGTTGCTGATCATTAAACAAAACTTGGATGCCAGACAAATAGAAAGTGACTAAATATAGAGTACAGATTTTGAAGTGATGATTTCATTCAAGGGAAAAAAATAAAAAATAATAATAATAATCCAATCTAATCCAAACCAATTTCTCGTTTATTATATCATGAAATTAAATTTTCTGTTTTACACCCTTGTGAATAAAAGTCATTCAAAATCTGCATCATATGGTCATCTTTGGCTCATCTTAAATTTTGTTTCTTTATCCAAAACATCAAAGAGTGAAAAACGAAATCATACAAAATTATAAAAAGTTCAAAATACTTGAATTTTCCCCTTAGTTTCCCCCCTAAAACTGGAGGAACCAGCTGTGATTTACATGTTGGTTTTAGAATCTTGACTACATGTCACTGAGCCACTATTTTGATTGTCTGTTTTTGAGAAGCATTCAAATAAATGTGTCAAATACAGCTTGAAAGGTCGTGGAGGTTATATTGTGTTACTGGGTGTAATGGACTCCTGCAACCACAAGGGGGCATTAATAACCAAGTTGTTACCCGTCAGCGAAGAGGGCCGCAAGAACGCAGCATTTAGTCAAAGGTAAACGATGAATCCAGATGTGATTATTGAGCATTTCATAACATACAAGTAAAAAACGTACCATTTGGAGGGTCTCGCCTCTTCTCTGTGAACACAAATAAATTATATCATTACAACGCTGCATTTGACAAGTCCTTCTATTAATTAGAGGAGAAAGCGAGCGCCAAAGTGTGCGCAGAGGTGAAATTTCTATTGAAAAAAGAGCAAGAAATTTTATCATTGTCAGTGCAGGGGTCAGCAGGTGGAGAAGAGTTGGTGAGAAAATTTTAGTTGGTGCGTTAAGGAGACGACCAGACCCTGTAGAAAGCGATCATCCACGTGTTTCTATGAGTCTCGCCTTAAAATATAAAAAAAAGCAACAAGGGAAGGCGAGGTGGAAAAGATGGCCTCGAAAATACAAGTTTGTTTTCCAGTGGTTAAAGGTTTAACAGGAAATGGCGTTAGTCATTAAACGCAGAAGATTCAAAGCCGACCAGATGAAAAGATTAAGAAATAAAAGCCACAGAATGGGGAAAAAAAAAAGTTTTTAATTGAGCTTGTGATGATAAACGTGATGGAGACGTGCTCATAAGTTTATGACAGCACGCGTGAATTAGAAGTCGGAAGGAAACGATTAGACAGAGCATAGTTCAGAGTGTGAGAAAAACTACAATTCACTCTGTTGTTTAAGAGTAATAGTTGTTGTTAGTCAGAGACAATATATCCCTATAATAATATTATACAAAAAAATATTTTGGAGCATCTCAACAAGTAAGAGTCCATGAAGATTCTTTTATTGTTTTGGTGATTTAATCCAAAAAGATGATTCATTGAAGAGTGATATATTTTAAGCAATAGTTCCTGTTAGTGTTCCTGGTTTTGGCTCAACTCAACTTTCCAAAAATAAGCTTAAATAGACGACTGACTTGTCATCATCTTCAGCAATGACCTTCTGTGGCTTATCCTGCTTGTGGAAGGTGTTGGAAACTGTTTTTCCAAATTTTTATACTTTTTAAATCTTTTTAATCCACTCTAAAAAAAACAAACATTGGATATACATCCAAAATGTCTCTAGTATAACTTTACTGACTCCTAAGGTGCAAAAAGAGGGTCAAAGATCTGATAAGGTGAAGACTTTGAGAAACACTTGAAGTGCTAAGAAATAACCTTATTAGCAGAATTTGTATGATCCACCTGTCACAATTAACTGAAACAAGTACTTGAAATGCATCACTCTGTGTCAAATTAATCTATTAAATTGAACCGAACTACTGAAACTAAAAACTCCCGAAAGCAAAAAACTGACAGTTTTACCAAAATCAGTGCATCAAAAAAAGAGAGAGACGTTTAGGCATGGATTTAATTTGTGCTCCTATTTTCATAGTAGTTAGTCAACAATCGTGTTTCGTTGCATTTATTAGGCGAAATGATTTGGCTTAGAATCAGATAAAAAAAATAACAAAGAAGTTACATTGTAAAATGCCCCAACCTTGTAATTGTTTTAAAAAATAGCCTTTGCAACCTTGAACTTTTTCACATGCCACTCTTCAGATTTTATTTATGAAAACAATTAAAGCCGTAAATCCTTATCCTTTCACAAACGACTTTGTGCTGTGCCGTCACATGAAATCCCAGTAAAATACCTAGAAGACTGTGGTCGCGATATGAGAAAATGTGAAAAAGTTCAAAGCGTGTGAGTAGTTTTTGCGAGTCGCGGAAGGTCGTACCTGTTTTCCTGTTTCTTTTCACCGTCAGCTCTGACAAGGCGCTATGAAAACGTTTGGTCTCCTCTTCGTTGGCGAAGTTCAGACCCACTTGGCACGTCTATAGATGCGCACACACACAAATGTGACAAAAACACAGCTTCAGCTGAACACCAACCTATTTTTAATTATGCGCACAGGGAGAGCACTCAGCTCCGTCGCAGGCAAACCCACACACAGCCTGCTGGAGTCTCACCAACAAAGATCTTCACTCAATATATGCAGAGTTAAATCTTTGTTTGTCTACACTTAATTTGATCTCTTCCTAAAAAAATGAAGCACAATTTGGAAAACGATAACTTTTTGTCTAAAGAAAAAAAAGAAGAAAGTAATCTAAAGGCCTGATTTGTTCACAAAATAGGACGAGACATGACAGACTGACAGAAGATCAGATCTAGTGAAAACCAGAATCTTTAAACTGAAAACTTTAAAGCAGAGATGGTCAACTCACATCTCCAGCAAAAGTAATGAAGTAAGGTCTCTGCAGGTTACCATGGAAGCTGTTGTACAGCTCCTGTTCGAACATCATTTTACCCTCCTGTGAAATAATAAAAAAAGTTGGTCTTTACATCAGCGGAGAAACAGACCACTGATGAAAACCCGACATATTTCCACCTACCCTTATGTCCAAGACCCTGATGAAGTAGGAGCGCTGTGGGTTGTCCTTGACCAGACAGGCCACCCCGCAGCATCTTTTGTTCCAGCTGCCGTTTCGTTCTGCTGTGTACACCTGGACCACTCCTGAAGACAACGTCTGGAAAGGAAGAGCACGCATCACTAACCGGGTCGTTTCCACACGTCACATTATTTACTAGTAGATGTAATAACACACACACACACACACAAAAAGCAGCTGCAACAGTGATGAAACGCTTGCTGCTGATTCTTTGTAACTGAATCATTCATCGAAAGGCGCATGCTGGAAATAGCAGTAAAGAGTGAGGTCATTCATTCTGAGAAATGACAGGAGTCAAACCGGTGGCCCTTATTTTAGGACGCAAGCAGCGGCGCTGGTTGTGGACGATTCCCGACGAAACCGAGCCGTTCAACGCATTGTTCAGAAGAACCTTATTGTGTGATTACACAGCAGAATGGAGGAGGAAGAAATGTAGAAAGAAGTTCCCAAAATAATCAGCTAAAATAAAATGTTTTGCATTTATTGATAAAATTGTTGTATGGTGATAAGAACTTTGATTCATCATTATCAAGTAAAATTTCTTATAGTTATCTGTGAGTATCCTAGCAATCAGATTACACCTTTTTGATTAATCCACATATTTATCAACTGCCTTTTTATCTTCAATCATTGTTAGAGAAAATATAAATACCCAGCCAAGTCGGACAATGCTTCATTAGACTATTACTTGGAAAATATTGTCAGGTTTCATCATCCTCCTGTAAAAACAATAATCGATTCCCTCCAAATCGTCAAACAATTAATCTTACAGGAGCATCGACAGACACAAAAACAGGTGTTGAAACCCAGAACTCATCTGATCGCCTCCTGAAATAAAAGAAAATCCTAAAAGCTTCAACACTAAAACTAAACTGACACCTTTTTAACCTCCTCCTTTAACAAATATTACACAGGTAAGCAAAGTCGACATCCCAGCAACCTCTGTTGCAGAAGTCGGAGCACAAAACGCAACGCTGCTGTTCAAGCACATTCATGTGGTTCTGTTCTGGCCCATTACACTGCAGGCGCTAGCTTCAGAGTCTACACACACATCCACACACCTGTAGAGCACACAGAGACGAGATCATAGGGGCCAGATTAGGCTCCTATAGTTTTTACATGCGGCTGCAGGGTGTTGCTCTCACAGGGGGGCTCCGGTTTCACAGCCGCTAAACACACAAACACACAAAAGCGGGAGCATCAGGAGAGGAAAAACCCGGTGGGGCCTTTGGTTCCAGGAATTACTGCTTACATCAACATCTTCTCATAAACTGCTCAACAAATCAAACTAAAAGAAAGAAAAACGCCACAAAGTGAAACATTTTGTGATACAGAAGCAGCACGTTCTTTTTATTCCTACCAGCAACATTGCGTAGCAGCTTTACGTAAAATTTTCATGCAACACAATGGTGTCAAGGAGATTCATCTGTTTATGAAACTGATTTTTCCTGACAGACCCAAAGGCAGCAGGAAAGGAGGGAAGAGGGGAATGGGGGATGGTTGTGAATGTGACATCACCATGAATCCAAGAATATCAGTCGCTTGCGAAGCCGGCGTCTCAGCAGCAAACGGCCTCTTTATCACTCTACTTCTCCAACATGCAACAGTGATAATCCAGTGATGTAACCGAGCAGAAACGCTGCAGTCAGCCCTTATTTACTCAAAGCGACGTGGCTACCTACATGTTGCTCTTGAAAGGTCCAGCTCTACCAGGAAAGAAATTAAGAAAATGGAGCTCAGAAAGTTTGGCTGACCGTTAAGCCTCTTAAAAACAGCAAAATAAAAAAGCAGAGGAAAGCTGATTTTTTCCCCTCTCTCTTTCTTCCATGACCCCCTCCCAAGGCAAAAAATCCCGAGGCCGACCACAGGACTTCCTGTAGGACCTAACTGCTGATTAGGCAGTCCACACACACACACACACACACAGGCCGAGTGAACTGGACCCTTTCCACCTTTCTGCCGAGTAAGACAGCGCTTTTGATACTGAACACAGCAGGAGGAATACTAATGAGCCAAACCAATCAGAGAGCTCGTTGTTGAAGTGTGTACCGGTGGGTGTCTGGAATGTCAATTAAAGAGCTGGACTTCACTATGAAAAAAACCCAAACATTTTTCTGTCCAGCACACAACTATTTTTGTTGTTGTGCTTTGATAAAGTTACAAACTGTAGCTCTTATAATCAAAAGTTGCTAAAAATCAAGAAAACAAAGTATTTAATGCCGATTCAACAGATTTACTGTAGCGAGAATTTGTTAGCTGTAAAAGCAATCTGTTCTTCTTATGCTGTTTTTTTTATGTGCGATATTTTACTGAATGCTATTTTATAAGCGTCTCATGTTAAGAGTTCTAAATTTACAACGTTAGACTTTTCAGGTCTAACAGAAAGCTCTGAATATGTATGTATACTGTACATATGCTAATTAGCCATGCGCTACGCTGAGTTGAAAAGCCTTTCAGCCTACAACCCATTGCATTAAAATAAATAAATAAAGTACTCAAAGATTCATAAACGCATGTAAATTATAACATTGCCAGGAAAAAAAAGGGGGCAAGTTTATCATCATCCTATGAAATAAGTCCAGAATTAAAAGTTTTACAAAACGCACTCAACTATGTTTTCAGGTAAAAATTTCAGACTTTTCCCCAAACAACTTTCCGGAGTTATTTATGTTCACTTTAAAACCTCTAAAAGATTCACAATAAAAGATCCTCACTAACTTATGGGAGATATTTCACCTAAGTTTTAAAACATAGGAAGGTGCAAAAAGTATAAAGAGAAGAAAACAACAGAGAAGAAGAGGACAAGGAAAAAACATTAAGCACAGAAATGACACAAGGAAGAGAAGGGAGGTAAAAAGGACGATACATAAGGACGAAAAGAGGAGGAAATAAGGGCACAAGGAAGCTAGATAAAGAAAGAAAGGAATAAGGAAAGAAGACATGGAGGTGAGAAAGGAAGGGCACACTACAGTCCTTCCACCTGAAAGAAATATTTACATCCTTAGTAGGACTGTAGTTCTTGCCTGGATTCTGGGAGGTTAATTGGTACAGCAAAGCAAAAATTTAAAACCAATGTCATGTTAAGCACTAAATTGAACTCAAGTCAAGTTATACTATAATAATTTATAGTAGAAAGAAATGTTAACAGAGCTGCTCAGCCTGGCAAAGCAACACACTAAAGAGGATTCTGTTTCTTACATTTTCTGCATAATAAGTACATTACATAATGTGCAATCATTCTGCAAGCCAGGACATCACTTACTGCTGGCCATTCTAATTAGATCCAGTATGGAGACACAATGTCAATCACTTCCAGTCTTCCCCTCGCAAACATCCGTCACACACACACACTTTGTCTCTCTGCATGAGACGACAAGAGCGTGGGACTGGCAGGAATGTTCCCGATTCCACGTCTCCGTCATATGCTGCAAGATAACATAGTCAGGAAGCCAGAGGAACGCAGTCGCTGGATTTCGAACAGGTTACATAGCTGTGGGGACACGCCTTAGAAACCTGCGTGCTCATGTAAAACAAAACAAAAAAAAAAGAAGAAAATGCAAAGGAGGCGAGGCATTTCACCGTGTGACCTCATGCAGGCTCCGCCAAGCCTGTCATGAGACAGGAAACGTGCGCTTCTCGAAGCAAAGGAGCAGGAAAACGTTTCTGCGTACACCTGAGCACAGAAATCCCGTCTGGTTTACCTGCGTTTGTATAAGGAGGAAGAGGCCTTTTCTCGGTTGCTCAGGGACCTTTTACCGAGCACAATTACAGGAAACAACGATTGCTATGAGGAACTATCTGAGAACAGGCCGAGTTAAAGCAGCAGTAAAGGACCTTCGAATGTACATTTACTGTAAAGTCACTCGACTGCACAATAACAAAATCAATCTGGAGGAAATAATGTAATAAAAAGCAAATTAAAAAGGGTCATCTTATTACACTGCCAGTAAGCTGGCTGAAAATTTGGGGAAAAGTTCACCTGCAAACTTGCTTCCAGCGCATAAAACCCAACTAATAAAGCTGAACAATAAACTATACTTTTAATCCTTTTTGCAAATTTATTGTATGCAAAGGGACAGGCTGCATGCAACATACTGCATTCACATCCTGCATGCCAGCAGAATAGCTGAAAGGCATTTTCCTGCAGCTTGAAGCAAATATTTAAGGTATATTTCAGATTCAGAGATGCGAAAGGTAAGGGGAAGTGTTGGGAACTTTACAAGAATGAGCAAGAAAAAAATAAAATAAAATAAAATAAAAGGTTGGCCTTCACTGTTATTCCAATAATTAATGATAATATTGCACTTAAGTGTGTTTTAATAACAGACTAGATAAATAAATAAGTATACGGTATGGCTAGCAGAGCTGCTCATTTATAGTAGCATTAAGAACAATTGTAATTTTCTATTTTAAGCTAAATTCGCCGACACATGCATGTTGAGGATGATGCATTTTAGTCTGCCTGATGATAAAACGGTCATCGAAACCTCGCCTTTAATATCACTGATTCTATCGACTGAATAACCTCCACTGCTGATTCATCAAGTTCAGCAGAAGCCAATCGCAGATATACTCATTTAAATCCGCTTTCACAAAGAAGGGACACAACAAGCAGAGAAAAAGAGTTACTTAAACCCTGATTTAAGTAAGTCCCAAACTGAAGATGGCATCCACCTTTAGAGGAACGAGAGCCACAATAACACAGAAATGTATGGAGCACAGCATGCGCCGAGTATGGAAGGCCTGGGTTTGTGTTGACTGATTAAAAATATATATATTTATATGCACTAGTGTTTCCGTTGGTCCAACCATTAAAACCTAAGTTCATTCTTGGCCAACTCGCTGATCTATTCCAACACAGGAGTGAAACTTTAAATCATTAACTAAATGTCAGCAGTGGCAAACCGCAGCGCATGTCTAGGCTGCTATGATAAGCAGATATCCATTGCTCTAATGTCCCAGAGTAACTTAGTAATTTATATCCAATGAAACGCCACATAGTCAGAGAGACTGCGCCTTCTACCGGAAGTATCGATTCCAGTCCTGGTTGTTTTAGGTAAGGGATGAAATTGTGATGACGGCTACAAAATCCGTCCCAACTAGGAAGCCTGAGGAGATACACAGTCCGCTTAAAGTAACCATTTATGAAGATTGCGATACGGAAACACACACACAAAAAGGGAGAAAGTTGTTGCAGATTTTGGAACAAGTCTAAAGGATACACTGAAAAATTTAACTGGCGACCTAAAACAGATATTTTTAGCTTGACTTGCTGACTGGAAACTCAGATTAGTGAATACACAATAGCTCAGCACTATAAAACAAAACAAACAGAATACAATTTGCTGGAAATTGCTTGGTATTTGCTACAAAGTAAAATGAACTGCTTTTAGTTCATTTAGAGAGTGTGAGATGTTCAACAGATAACAGGAAGGCAGTTTTTTCTTCTAAGCTGTTCATGAACGTGTTGCATTTTGAAATGTGGGCAGCCATCTGGAAACTACAATAGTCTAGATTGTCAAGTATATTTTCCATAAATAGAGTCAATTAATCTTTGATTGCCGTAAAGAAATCTATTTTTTTTCCCGTAGTACGAATAAAAACTGAACAACCAATAAATATTTCACTCCAAATAGATCTTTGCAAAATTAATAGTTGATATTACTATCAACTACACAAACAGAATATCTATATTTGTAACATTATGGAAACCATAAACAAAACAGGATTTGATTCGTCCACTGCTGGATGGTTTGGACACCAAAGATTGAAGGCCAATTTCCATATTCTACTTAAACTCCAATGTAAAGAAATATGAGTATATGAGCGCAATAATTAATAACCACCAGACCCAAAAGGAAATTAGAACCAAAATAAACAGATATAGAGTGTGATAAAAACACTTTTTGAGGAAAAATATACAGTGAAGCTGAAATATACCGGAGATTTTTGTGAGTCATCTCCATAATTAAATGAAATGGGAAAACCCCCCCCCAAAAAAGCTGAACTTGATCACAAATCAAACAGATTCCCTGTGCTTTAGGTACACGGGTAGTTCAGAATGGTTCGCTTACAGGCCTGAAATTGAACGTGGAAGAAACAAAAACGTCAACATGTAGGGACGAGTTACGGATAAAAATGAAATTTGGTAAATGGCTGAAAAATACAGCCTTGCTGCTGCTTCCAATAAAAACAATCGATGATCGCTAACTGGGAAAAAGTAATAAAAAAAATAGGTAAATAAATCTGCTTCTCTAGTGGTAACCTAATAGGCCAAAAAACACACAAATTCGTCCTACCTGAGGAAAGAAACAGAGAGAAATACAGCAAGAAGTTTTAGCCGTTTTTAATATGCAGCATGGCTCTTTTTCCAGGGTGGCATTAAAATGAGAGCAGCATAAACTTGTCAAGACTCACCTGTCAATTGCACCTTGTTTTTATTCAATTAGCAAAACCATAACACCTGACGACAAATACTTAGTTATTGTTATTTGTGTAGTGTTTTTATTCTATGTCTATAGAGGACAGAAGTGTGATAACTCTGTGTGGATTAAAGGTGGATGACGGCTGGGCAAACCAGAGTGTGTGTTGTGATTTGAGATGATTGGGGTTTGGTGGAAGAGGAGGACATAAATCTGAATCACATACATGGAGAATATCTTATGTAATAAGGGATTATCTCATATACACTGAATCGTGACATTGCACTATTGTGATCCCGGCTGAAGTCATCGTGGAGGAACAGGAGGCTACTCCCAGATTTTTTATTTTGTGGGACTGGTTTGCCTTGCACTGGGGGAAGAGGGTTTTAAAGCGACTCAGCTCTGCTCCACTGCGCATTCCTCTCGGCGGACGCACACTTCCCGAAAACAAGCAGGCTTCAGCCACGTTATGTAAGGAGAGCCCAGAAATCACTCCTTTTCCCGCTGATGGGTTTCACAGCTCCGACACCCTGGCTGTGGCAACTCCTGGCTACTGACAGCGGAATTTCCTGGATGCTTTCAGCTCCCAACTTTGATTTAAACCCAGTGGCAACAAACACACATATATATATAGGTCTGGCATAAAAGTTGTCTTTTCAACCAAAGCTCCACACGGTCCCAACAAAGCAGCTGTTTAACTTTGTAGCCTCACACAATTAAAACCGTAGGCCACAAACTCAAGCTGGAAATCAGTTCTCATGACGGCACAAGTTAGCAGCATTAGCCATTTTTTTTTTCCTTAGCAAATTTAATAAGACAAACTTACGATGCATTTCCTCCCAAGGTAGTTAAAAAGGATTTCATTGTCCTGCTGTGACAGGATTAAGGAGCCCACATTGCTTTGCCGCCGCTGCGGCGGGTGTCCGCTCATTATTAGGGATCAGTTGATGAAGTCTGCACCCGCTGACTGCTTGTAGGAGCTCCGGGAAGAGACATAAACAATCCCTCGGTCATCCGTGGCCTGCCTCCGACTCCTCACGCCGGTGCGGGAGTTTTCCGGCGCTCCGCCAAGATAAAGGTGGTGGTGGCGGGGAAACGAGGACGGTGTAGGAATGTAGCTTCGGCGACTCTCGGCTCCTCGAAACCAGAGAGAAAACTGGGACAACAGGACGAAGCTGGGACGAGGTGAAAACTTTCCTTGGAAGTCCTGGCCGTTATAGGAGCCCTGAGCCAGTTCCATCCAACATGGCAGAGTTCGGGCGAGTCCAAACTCTGGGAGCAGGGGGGGCAAGACTCCCAAATGTGTCCAAAATAATTAAATAATCCACTTAAATAGCATTTAAAATTAACTGAATAATCTAAATAAAGCTAAATAATATCTATTTCTATATAATTGGAAGCCTACAGCACATTATGTCACGGTATGTAGATTGAAAACGTGAAGCGCCGCCCACAAAGATGGTCTGATCCCGTCCGCCAGTGGCTTTTTCTGACGGGAATGTGTACAGAATTGGGAGGAGATAAGGAAAAAGGTGAAGCCGTGCATATGTCATAAAGCTTCACGAAAAGGGAATTATTAAACCCTGAACGCATGCAGATCTAAAACCCTAACCGTATCCGTGTGTGAAAGTACAGCAAGAAGGATTAATGATCTTCCTGCAATAAAAAACAGTTTCCAATTAACGGTTCTTCGGTAAAAGTCTGAAAGATGAAAGGTTATTATTATTATTATTATTATTATTATTATTATTATTATTATTATTATTATTATTATTATTATATTTTCAGTTTAAATGTTACTTGCATTTGACCAACTATAAATAGCCTGTAACTAAACGAAGGAAAAATTATTAATGCTCCACTTACGCCTCAAGGACTAGAGGGCCTAATCTGACATATGCTCTAAAGTGCATATTTGGGTCAGACTAACCCCAACATGTACATTTGGATGTGGGCTTGTTGTATGAGAAGCGCTTTGGTTGATGAAATAAAAGCCACATCAGCAAAAACAGTTGGCCATTGATGGTAACTGCAATAGAAGTAGGTATTAAGAAATCTTTAAGAAATCTCTTATTACCCAGAGTTGTGCTGCATTCAGTTTATAAAGGCAGTTAATTTAGGGCAGTTATAAATTAACTGCCTTTGAATATTCCCCATCTTTTTTTTATTTTTATTAAATTGGTCTCTTACAAAATTGCTGGTGGAGCTGTAAAGTTTGCAGAACATGAGGCTATTTATAAGCTCTGAATCAGATATGTTGAGGCAGCTCCTTCAAACAAAGGCATTGTGTATGGTTTTGCATATGTTTAATAATCCACCTTGGGGTGTTTGTGTCACTTTCGGCAACATGTTTGGTCAGGCTCACCATCTGAAGCTGTTTGTAACTTGGGATTTTGCTCTGTTTTGTAATTCTGCTCCCTCTATTTACAGTAACAGTTTTAATTTAAATCGGCAGATAAACAATCGGTAACAGAAACTTTTGTCTAGTTTTGTGTGGATGTAATCCCATATATGTCATTTTCATGTACTATTTTAAGGTAGCCTTTCAGCATTTTGTTTTGTTAACGCACATCCAATCATTGTGGTTGTTACTGTCACTGTTAAGAAAATGTAATTTCTCACAATAGAAATTTTAACCTCAAATCAGAGGCACTGCCAAAAGGAGGGCGCTGGGGGGCAATGGCTCTTGTAAATTTCCCGGTTATGAATTTATTAAAGCTGATATCAAGTTACAGTAAGTTGTAATCGATTTCATATTTTTTTCTTTTATGGCAGGCTGACTGACACACCTTGATATGACTGTATGGTATAAATTCTGAGATCCTTTTGTTAATTTTGAGCACCACCCCAACATTTAAGCAGCCAACCATTTAAAACCGTTTTCTGACGCACCCCTCCTGAAATGTGATGAACATTACATCTCACCTGGCAGTCCATTTGAACAAATCTTTCCACTCAGATACATGTTTAAGCGAGCCTGTGCCTGCCTACGTTATTACTCAACAGAGATTCAGCACTTAGAGAAAAATAAATGAACAATGCAGCCCAGTCCCCATACTGTTTTATCTGTTTAGGGCTGTATTTACTTGTTTGCTTATACACATGAGAGGTTATCATGTTTATATATAGATATGTGCAAAAGTGTGTCAGAACCCCCACTTTTTTTTTTCTTTTGGTAAGAATCGATTCTGTGTTTATGAATAATTATTACTCATGTTTTTCAGCTGATTCTTTCAGTTCTTGGACAAATCTGACCCCTTTCTGTGAATGAACCTCAGCATTCGTTCAGCGGGTCACCATTACTTTCCTTCCTTTCCACCTGTTTAAAAGCTACCATTTGTTCTTCGTCTGACCTGAAAAACCCGACCGGCAGGTGGAGAAACACCTGAGGAAACTCAACCTTCCTCCACCTATACAAGCTCAGCTATGTGAGTGAGTATCATTGTGACTCAACCTGAAAAAGGAGGCCCAGTTTTATTCGTTTCCCTAGGCAAGACAAAAGTAAATATGGTGTCATTTTAAGATGAGGAGAAATGATACTGAAAACACGAAGGTAAGGTCTCATGAGAAAACCACTAAAATGATATGAAATTTCTGAAAAAATAGCCTTCCTGTTCTTTCTGGAGCCAATCTGAGTTTCAATGTGACATTCTTGACAAGAGTTTGTGACGTGTGATGATGATTGTGCCGCTTTTGATGACAGCATGCAAAACCCGTTAACACCAGTTCCACCCTGTCTTCCTCACTTTATTGGGAACTTAACTGGACTCACTTCCTTCTGGTTTGTAAAAAAAAAACTATTATTCATAACTTTGCTCCAGACTTTTCAAAAAAAAAAAAGGTGCTGCAGTCTGAGTAAGGAAGTAAAAACTGCATGCATGCAGTCGCATGACAAGGACACAGACATGCCATTCAGTGAATTCCAATGACAGACAACTGAAACCAGTTGGTATGCACTTAGATTCCACAACGCCAAGACGTGAACTAAAAGCAAACACTATTGCTAGTGTAAAATATCTGGTATTATATATATTTTTTCCTTAAGTCATTGTATCAAGAGTGGTGGGTGTGGTAGCATTAGCACAGATGACTTTCCCGTCTTGCAAAAGTATGTGCAGCCCTTGAGGTTTTTCCACATTATGCCACATTGCAGCAACAAAGTTTGGTGTTTTTGGGGGATGTTCTGTGTCAGACCGATACAATGTAGATTGTCATGTGCATGAATGAAGGTTTTACCTCCCTAATCGAACTACACCCTATTTATATTAAAATTCAAAAGTTTGTGGTTGTAACATGACATATTGTGAAACTGTTTTAAGTCCTGTAGAAATGTGTCCGAACAATTTTATTAGCCAACAACTAAGAGATTTGTCTGACCCATTTCTGAGACTATGAGTATGAGAGATTGAAGAAGGAGGGCATCATGAATATTATATTTTGTTCTCTGCAGGAAGACATCCCTTACAGGCTTCTTCATGAATGTTTAATAATGCCCGCCTTTTTGGATCTCTTCACATTGTTAGGTACCGAGGATTTATGGAAATGTCATAACAGGGCCAGCCAAATGGATTGTGCCATGTGAGAGGTGGCAATTTGCTTTGAATAATTAAATTGAGTAACTATAATGAATATGTTTGATTGGTGAGAAAACAAGGAAGCTAATATCTGAAGATGCCTGCTGGGCTGGACTGAGTCACACCTCCTACCTGCTTTCCCATGTTTGTTCTGTGATAAAGTTAAACAGTAATTAGCTGATGAATATGTAAGTCTGCAGTTCAGCTACTTCAAATTAGGAGCCATCTTCGGCTGATGATCAGAAATTCTATCATGATAACTGATAACATTATTTTATGTTCACAAACAGACAAAGTTTTCATTTTTATTCATGTGGAGATTGGAAAAAAGTCACCAGCATTACCCGGTCCTTCAATAGATAATAAATCCCAACTGCTTCTTTAATGCTTTCAAAGTGTGGCCACAAGGTGGCAGAATTACACCGTTTTCTCAAGGCACAGTGAGGGATTTAGGTTTTTCTTCATCAAAGATTGCAAACAAAATGCTTTTTAGACTCAGTTATTTCATGAGTTATTTAATTTATAAACTGAGGAAATTATCTGAGTATTTTTTTATAGTTCAAGGTAATAGCTTTATAGAAGAGACAATATCTAATCTAATCTAATCTAATCTAATCTAATCTAATAGGCTGTGAATATTTAATATGCCCGAGTATTTTATTTTAGTAAAAGCAAAAGCACACCCGTTGGAGCAAAGGTCATGAGATCAACTAACCTAACCATGCAGCAAGAGCCACAATAGAATAATTTAGATCAATTTAGACAATTAATTAAAGAAAACGAGTCTCAAAAATGGTCTTCAAAGGAGAAAAAAAGCAGGTAAAGACATCTAGATTCAATGTGTGCTACCCAAGAAGTAAAACTATCTATGATAGAGGGTAACTGTTTACTGAACAACTTTTTATATTTTATATGTTTCATCGACTTTGAGTCGACTTGTTTTATAATTATGGAAAAGCAGACTATCGCTTTGTTTATCTATCTATACTTCTGGTTTGTAGTTATTTTTGGGAACAACGAACAAACAACGGAACACATGCTGTCAGTGTCAACGTCAGGAACAGCTCCCTCAACCTCCCACTGTGTTAAAAGACGTGGTCTGTTTGAATGCGCACTCCGTTAGATTAGCTCCGTCTTGGGTTTCGTCTTCCATTGCTGCAGCGAAGGGTTTCCACTCAAGAGATCCAGTTTTCTGGCGGCGTTTGGTTTCTTCAATGTAACAAAACCCTTGCCAAGGTAGTAAAACAGAAAACTAGTGGTGCTCTCCCTATCATAATTTGCATCTACACTTTAACTTTCACAAATTTATAACAAAATAACAACAAAGTATGCAAAGAGTTCATGTGTTTCTGTTGCGTAGAACCAGCAGAGATCCCGACTGGATTTCAGGAGATCTGAGGCGAGGGAATAGATGCGATGGGACTTGGGGGTGATCAGGTAACATGGTGCACCATCGATACGAACATCATGAACACACTGCTATAGTTAGACCGAGACGACGGGTCCAATAGATGACACTAAAGCTGCTAAGGGTGAAGGGATGATGGTGCAGCACGATACCGTCACCATCATGTTTTACTGTGTGGATGATGATGTGTTCGTGGTTGTGTGCAGTATTAGTATTTAGGTTGTGGCCCAAAAAGTTCAAACTCAAGTGCCTTTTCCAAAAGTTTGTTGTGTTCTCTTCATGCGGCATTGCAAACTGCAAACGGGACTTCTGTTGGTTTTCTCTTTCAGCAATGGCCGTCTTCTCTGCATTGCTTTTCTGGATAACATCATCCGTGCCTGTCAGTTTATTCGTGAGTCATCTCTTAGAGGGTTTGTAGTTGAGTGGTTCAGTATTTATTTTAAGATGGTGGATTGAGCAGAACTCTGTGAGATATTTAAAGCTGGAAGCAGTTTTTTTTTTTTCTTAACCTAACCCACACAAGCCTCCTCTGTTGCTTGGTCTTCATACTGCTTTGAATCCTTTTTTTCAGAAAAATTGGAAACCATGTGTTATTTTTCTAACACTTTGCAAATATGCACTACTTTGTGTCAGTCTATCACACCAAATCTGAACAGAATAAATAGATTTTTATAGCTGTTAAGCAGCAACATGTGAAGAGGTTCTAGGTCACGAATAAGTTTTTTGTTAGGTATTTTAACCTGTACATATAAAGAACCATGTACAGGTTATACTTTCAACCTTTGCAAAGGGGGAGAGTTTAGAGCATCACAGAACCACAGTGGTGCCTCGAAACAACTCCGACTCGCCTCCCTGCAGCAGTCTGTTTTATTAAAAGAGGGGCAGGTGTCGGTCAGACAAAACAGAAACTTAAAGATAAGGAGTAGGTGCACATCTGGGCTGGCTGGTACCGATGTCTCAGAAAGCAGGATGTTTCAGCGCACCCAGTTTCAGCTAAGAGCAGAGAGACAAACAACTTATTCATGAGATAACATTTGCAAAACTCTAACATCTCCCCCTTATTTATGGAATGAATACATATAAGCATGTGCTATAAGTAATAGAAAAATCTAAAAAAACCCAAATAATTTGTTTTTTAAACAACAGGTACTGATTATGCTTCAAAATATGAAACATAGCAAATACAATGCATCAACACACTCATCACTTGCTTTTGGCATTTTCAATGAGCAAATCATTCTGTATTTGCTTTTAAGTGGTTTCATCATACGAGCGTGTTTCCTCATAATAATCTGGATCTTTTCGAAGCAGTGGAACACAACCGCCATCTTTAGTCATTTGTAGAAGCTGGAGCTGACGCTGTATCATCGCACCTGTCACAGCTCAGGTCATCATGGACCTAAGACAAGATATAAAGCAGGATGTGAACAAACAGAACAATACCAGTACAGTAATTACAGGTGTTAGACATTTCAACAGCATCTGCCACCAGGTACCGCTGGTGAGCAAGGCTAGAAAGTCCCATTCTTGTGGAATGTGGTCGTTTGCCTTGGTTTTTCCAGGTCCTTTAAGGATGCCATTGCTTCTTCAATACGGGTGTCATTTTCTCCTGGAATGTAGGTACAGCATGATGTCTCAATGATGTAGCAAACTCCTCCTTGGGCAGCAGTCAGCAGGTTCAGTACCATGTGGTTTTGGAGCGCCATCAGACTGAGTGCTCCCATTTCTTCTCTTTGTCCAGCAAAAACGTCGACGGGGAGATTCCACAAATGTCTACAGGTGGTGATCCACAGTTTCCAGTCTGCGGGTGTTTTTTGGCGACGCCTGTCCGTCAGAGAAATGAATGTAGGAATTTTGGATTTTGAACTCGTCTGGAACGGCTGATTCCCAGACACTTTTCTCACTAAGCTAATCTTTATGATAGCCATGTTAGGGAACATTAATTCTACTCTGACAATTTCATGTTCCATTTATTAAAAAATGTCAACAACCACTAATAAAACTAATACACAAACTAAACCAATGCGTTTTTCACCTTTTATTAAGTGTTTCCTGTCTACGTGACTAGAATAGCCAGAATCAATATTTGGTGTCAGAGACAATCTTACCTTCAGTGGATATTTGCCTGTGATTTGACTGCATATGTAAATCAAGTACATCAAGATTGGTGGCAAGAGTGTGTTGATTTCATGCCCTGAAATCACAAATTTAAGATAGAAATGAGTGAAATAAGAATAATCCTGTATTAAAATCCAATTTTACAGATTTCTAACATTATTTTGCTCTACTGCTATACTTATTACACAGAGCTGATTTGATTTATTTAGTACATATTAGTGCAGGCTACAGTAAAAACCTGCAGAAATTGAAAGAAATGTTTCTTCTATAGCAAACCTTTCAACAGGCAGTAAATCAAAGTCAAAGGGATGACATTGGAAATTAATCAACTAAACTGAAACGAAAATGAAATTTAAGATTTTAGCCTTTTTTATTGTATTTATTGAGGCTATTCTGGGTAAAATCACTAATCCCTTTATGGTCAGTAATCTACTGATAGTCTGCTGTCCGGATATGGGATTATGTGATGCCGAAAAATAATGCCTATCAGCATGAAGTCACCCATAGACTGTCATGTTTCATTAGACTCCATCCAATGAAAGATATGAAAATCCATCACCAGAAATAGGGTGTGATATAAAATCTTTAGCAGTTGATATATTGGTAAATTGAATTAGATTTGACATTTGAACATTTTCCTCAATATTCATTAGATAAATTTATTTAAAATGTTCAGTTGCCAAGAAAACCAAACAGGTAAATATGAATTTGAACTAGTAACAGTTGAGTAAAGAGCTAAAACGTGAATTTACCGTAGGGTGGCTCGACCCAGACCAATCGGAAACCTTACAGATTTTTGCAAACTGCTTGGGGATTTGCAGGTCAAGGATGGAGAATGTTTTTAACAATAACAAAAATGGGTAAGTTTTTGTCTAAAAGTAATCAATGTTATCATAAAACTGCGTCTGCTCTCTTACTGATAGACGCTTGTTGTCAATCTTTGAGAGGCAGTAGGCAAAGCTCTAACTACACTACTTTATATTAATTGTAGATATATGTTGTAAGGCTACATAAAGTTTTGGTTGCTTACTACATTGTGGTTCAGATGAACAGACATCAGGCCTAAAATGTCAACTCAATACACTTTTATCCAACCTGTTTCAAAGTATCCGATTTCAGACTCATCTTTTTGTCCAAATATGGGGCTTCAGGCTCTCAAACGACCAGCAACTGCTGGATAACATCACGGCGGCTTCCTCTTACAGTATTCAGGCTATGCACTTGAGATAAATAATGAGGCCTTTCAAACTGATTATTTACAGCTTCAGCAGGTATTAGGCTGGTGAGGGGGGCTCTGTAAAGGAAGCTTTTAAGTGGAGTAACGGTGAAGTAAATGGTTTCGTCTCACTTCCTGTTTTCGTATCCCTGAAACCTCACAAATCAGTATGCCACATTAGTTTAAGATTGCTAATGAGCGGGCATTAGGTGCCATCATGTATTCCCAGCGGGAGGTGCAGTGAAGTGTGCTGAAAGTCGCTGGGGTGCTCAGTTGCAATCCCTTGGGTGGTGTGCTGTCTGAATGACTGCTTGTTCAGGTTAGCGGAATCTCACAGGTGCCACAAATAGTACGATGTTTACCGTTAAGCTTATTATATCTAATCAACTTAAAAAGGTGAAGTACAGTTGACATGTGATGATATGATGTGCTTTTATGTGTTACATTTAATGGGTAACCTGATTAGAGAGTCAAAATCCAGGCTCACCTGTAGGAAAGTGAAAGCAAAACTAAACAGGTCCAATTTGACATGTAAATTTATTCTCAGTGTGCTTGTTGACATAGCCACTGCAAACACTGGTGATTACAACAGATGTCATTTTATTAATAGAATGAATGAGTACAAGTTGAAGCTTTTCATCAAATCAAAAATATTAATACAGTTCATGCTGCTGAGTTTTATTTAATTTTTCTTTAGAAGGGATGTACACCTTACTCAAACTCGTTTTGGTCTCTTTCTTTATGAAAGTGCTCAAAACACATGTGAAGCATGGTTAAAGTACAGTTATGCGGTCAAGGAATATGTTTAGGATGTGCAAAGTCGTTCAATCATGCAGTAAATGGCATAAATATTTGAAATGTTAAAGAACATCAAAATAGCTGCCGAGTCCATAGAGCAAACCAACAATATCACCAAGCCAGCCTCAGTGCTTTAAGAAGTTGAATTATATTTATCAAGGGACAATTGCACTTCCAAATGAATCTAGGGAATTATATGCAAGACGAAAATTCACTTTCTTACTGAAACACATAAAACATTTGCACAATTGTTTTTCTCAGTTTTACAAGGGCATGTTTTTTCCATTAGTGAGCACTCAAACCGATGTAAGTTTCCAATGTATAATCTGTCTGGGATCCGGGGATCCATGGCTGTAGCACTTGCAGGAGTCATGTTATGTTTAATCGAGTCTCTGTTTGCACAGAAAGGCACTCCAGTAATGTTTGGTTCATGAAAAATTCACAGTAATCCCACATGGTTCCAAATTTCTACTCTGCTCAAGGTGCTGCATTGCTACATTTATGACTGGGTTAATATGCGATAACTTTAAAGGAATAGTTCAGGATTTTTAAAGGGAATTTCCATTAAAAGTTTAAAGGCAGTTCTCTCAGCTCCTTCTAACAATTTACTGGAACTTTACTTTTTAATTTTGAACTATCTCTTTTGGTGGTTTATGGAAAACACTCTTTCAAAAAAAAAAAAAATAGAATCAAACAGACAAATTCAAGTTCTGGAAATACTGTCTTTGGAACATCAGGCAGCATTCAGTGCGTTGTACTTTGTTTTTAAAAAGTCTAGAAAGTTTAACATTTTTCAACACAGTTTCAGCATGCAGGTATGTGCAGGAGTTATGGCATGCTTAAAAGACTTGCTGCGATTAAAAACTACCCACAATTCCTCCACTGGTGATTCTGCACCAGAGCTGGACCAAGGTACAGTGGGTCCCGCTTGTGATCGAAACTTGTTTCAAAAGATAAAATCAGGTTATATGTCTTTAAATTTACAAATAAGTTGATTGTGGCGCACACACATAAAAAGAACGGAAAAGACAAAAATCCATTTGGGTTTCTTTTAACATTTTAACTTATTTAACCACAAAATAATTTATTCCATAAAGCTTGCTGCAGCCTGGCTGCTCTAATTTACAGAACGTAACACTGAAGATGTCAGGTGTCACACGTTTTGCTTTGCACGACACTTTGGGCCGGCTCCGGTCTGCAGATGAACTCCATAACAAAAAGAGCAGTTACAGTTGTAAACATATCAAAATAGAAAATGCTCTTATTTTAGAATCCAAGTTTTTACATTGTACAGAGGAAAACGGCAGTAAGTTCATGTAATTTAAATAGGTTAGATAAACAGTCAATGGTCTCAGTTGGGCGTCATAAAGTGAAAAATCAGAACATGTTAAATAAAATATGACATACAGGTGCATCTCAATACATTAAAGAGTTAAATTATTTCAGTAATTGAACTAAAGTGAAACCCACACATTTGTATAAATCCATTAGACACAAATTGATATAAGTGTCCCATTAATATTATGGTTTAAAAATAATGAAATTTAGTTTCCCAGAAAACTGGAATACTAATACCAATATAGAAAAGGGAATGTCAGCAT
Source organism: Brachyrhaphis terrabensis (assembly GCA_903067065.1). NCBI lineage: Eukaryota > Metazoa > Chordata > Actinopteri > Cyprinodontiformes > Poeciliidae > Brachyrhaphis > Brachyrhaphis terrabensis. The sequence goes on along the minus strand of CAEGAG010230741.1, from coordinate 115,954 downwards.
TTACAAGGAAGAATCATTACTAAAGAAGTGGCTGTTCAGAGTACTGTTACAAGCCCATTATTGGAAAGTTTAGTGGAAGGTAAAAGTGTAGAAGAAAAAAAAAAGTCAATCCTGAAGCAACTTGGGCGTAGTCATTATATTGCATAGTACACGGGCATACTTTGTATGTGTGATTCTTCTTTTTAAATTAGTTGATACCTTTCAAAGACTGAGTTTTTCCATTGGTTGTAAACTGGAAAATATACCTCTTTTACATTTTACACAAATAAGGAGCCAGCCTCCTTATTGTTTGTGACTTTTAAAAAGCTGAATTTTGGGAAGCCATCATTCTCAAAGTAAGCAAATGCTTCAGATATTAAACCTGCCGATTCAAATAAGAGTTTCACATTTTGAACGGAATCACAGAAACGGATGAACTTATTGTAGATGGTCCAAGTTGCTGAGATGAACCTGAATAATTTTTTTAATAGATCTGTTAGGAATTTGATTTTACATTAAGAGTTTTTTTTTTTTTCTTCTTCGACTCCAGTTGTCCGTTGACCTCTCCATTCTCCCCACTCACGCAGTCTGGGTCTTTGGTGCACCTTATTCTCAGCAGCACGTTGGACAGCACGTCCTGGTACAGACTCAGGATCAGCCAGCCCGGGAGGTACAGGAGGGTGATGAGTCCCATGAAATTGTGCGGATAGTGGGAGTAATCCCAGGAGCAGGCGTCAAACTGCCTCAGCGTCAGCCCGCAGCAGAACTCCCAGGTGTAGATGAAGCAGATGTAGATGGGCAGGCGCCGCCAGGTCCCCCAGCCTCTCCCGAAGTGCAGGTGGAAGTAGAGCTTCTCCACCACGAAGCTGCAGCTGCCGTACATCAGGAAGGACCACAGGGACGTGTGGCCCCCGGTGGCCCTAACCCCTTTCTCCACCAGGTTGAACAGAGACGTGAACAACACCTCGTCCAGGAAACCGTGCATGCCGAAAAACAAGAACCGGGCGAACCCGGGAAGTCCGCCTGAAGGATGATGATGATCATGGTGATGATGATGATGATCCGGACCGTCGAGGCTCCTCCAGAGGTCGGCGCAGCGGGAGGTGGGCTGGTACTGCAGGTGAGCGAGCCCTCTGTGGAACACCTGGGAGAAATACAAAGCCAGGATGTAGTGGACCACCAGCTGCGTCCCGGACACCACGCGCACCTGCTCGGTCAGGGTGTTGATGTTCCCGACGAGGATCTGCAGTCCGATGTAGACAGACGGATAAAAGACCAGGTGGAACACCACGGGCCGACCTCGGAAGCACTTCTTCTGGGAGTAGATCTTCTCCAGTGCGAAGTGGGTCAGTGCGTGCATCACGCACAGATACGGAGAGGAGAAGCCCACCAGCTTAGGGTCCCGAGTGGTTAGGACCCCCTGCAGGGAGGAGAGCAGGACGTCCAGAGTCACGCCGTGCATGCCGTAGATGTAGAGCCGCATCCATCTCGGCAACTCTCGCAGCGACTCCCCGGCGTCCCCGGTGTCTCCGGACGGTTCCTGTTGCCGGGGCGCAGCAGCTGTTTTTAGGCTGGTGCCATGCTCCCTAGAGCGGCTGCGATGACCTTCTCTCCACCGACTGGCCATGATCAGTCACTCGCTGCGGAGAGACTATGTTGTCCTTTTCCTTGGCATTGTTGTTTTTAATTTATTTTCCGCTGCGTCCGCAAGGTGAAGGGAGAGATGCTGCAGCAAGCGGCTGGTGCCTTTAATGCAGCCCGGAAATACCAGCTCCCGGAAGGCGAACCGAGGCCCAACCCTGCGGAGTTGTAAACAAACAAATGTTGTGTGTAAATATGCTCTCCCGATTCAGCAAAGCTCCAGTGAAATAATTAAGCCAACTTACCATTTCGATTTCCCATCAAATGCCTTTAGCAAGAGATAAAAAATGACACATTCGCAAACCGACATCAAAATTCGCTTGTAACTTAATTTACATAATGTCAAAAATGATAGTTATGATAATTACGCAGTCCGAGCTGCAACTTCGGCTAAACCCGGCAATTACTCGATGCCGATGAAGTAAACACAACGGGGTCGTACCCATTTCTAACCGGCATTTAAAGGCAGCATCTGCAGTCAGGACGTTTGACGCTGACGCAGTCCCGCCGCGACGTCATGACGCCGCTGTAATTACAAGTCATTAATGATGATTACATGAGATTAGAGCCAGCAAGGATATGCCAAGCTGAACTACATCATCACAGAGCTAATTCAGATAGATAGGAACAGGAAAACAATTGTTGAAAGAAGACCACAGAAGGTCACGTTTTCCACACGCCGTGAAGGGGACACGGCAAAACATGTAGAAGGAGCTGAACACTTTGTCCCCACAGGATATATTGGTGGTGGCAGCATCATGCCGGCGACCAAGGTCAAAAGGAAGAAAGGCGATATAGATCATTTTATCTATATCGTTCATGTCAACAGGTGCTTATAAGAATAATATTTTTTTTTTTTAAAAGTCCAGTGATACATAAGATACAAGAGTGACACTGTCTGTCCAAATAGAGGCCAAATGTTCACAGTTGCAACATAGTGTGTGTTGCTGAAGATTTCGGCGGTTATGTGTGAAATGTAGCCTGTGAGAATAACATGTATATGATTGTGTGCATTATCTCCTTAAGCTTCTTCTAAAGACGATAATCCAAACGCTAATCCTTTGGACAGCCTCCAGTCATTCAGCCCAGTCAAAACAGAGGTGAGGCTTGCTCTCAATTCAACCAAACAGCCACAGAGGGGCGCTGTTGAGTGCTCAACCGACGTGCAAACGTTGGCAAAGGGGGCAACTGTATGTCCATTTCAGGACAAAAGTCAGCACAGGCAGCGTGTGTTTGTGTGTGTGTGTTAATGTTTTGTTTTTGTGTGAGGAAACCAACACGAGCCTCTTATGAAATATCAGACACATTTCTTACTTCCTTTGCGCGAGTCTTTTAGGTTTGCATATGTGTGTGGATGCCTTTATACGTTTTCCTCTTCAGTTTTTGCATATTTAACAGAACATATGGTGTTTCTAAGTGCATTATCCTACACTTTGGGAAATGTTTGCGAGCTGCACCGTGTTTTGCAGTTGCATGTTTGACTGCATTCACACTCATGCAAAACAGAGATGTTATCAGCAGCTTTCGTGGGTTTTGCTGAAAACAGAATGAATCAGCTTTGTTTATCGTGATCTGAATCACAAAACCGAACTGCTACAAAGTGACAACAAACCGACTGTGCTTTCCAAAAGTATCCGTTTCATCACCATTTAATCATTTTCTTATTTCAGCACAGTTAAAAGTGATACATAGCTTTCAAACTATTTTACAAATAGATTTGCATCTCTATTCAATTTGGATTTTATACAGAGGTATGCAGTACGTGTAGAGAGGAGCCAAATATTTGCAAATGTTTTGATTCTGAAACTTGCAAAAAAAAAAAACAATTTGAAAACCTTATATTGCTTCTTCCCGCCTTACAGTTATGCACTTTGTTGACTTTGCCAATCACATGCAAATTCAAGGAAGTAAAAACCAAAGTTTCTGGTGGTAAAATGATAAAATGTGCAAAAGTTTGAGAGACATAAACACTTTTGAGAGTCACAGTGTAAGGAAATAAAAAGAGTTCAATAAAAAAAAGAAAAACAAACAAACCCTTAGATCTCTTTGTTTATGCAACTTAATAAAAAAAAAGAAATTCATATTTGGAGTGAAACAGTCAGGTTTGATGTTTGAAGTCACTCCTTTGTAGCGCCTCCTGCTTTGAAGTCACAGTTTAAATGCAGCAGAATTGAAAAGTCACACACAACGGGATCTCAAAGGGGAAGAAATTATGTTTTCTTCTGCTCACAAGTTTTTCAGAGTGAGCCTTTCCCTCCTGCCCCCCACTGTGCGATGTATATCAAAGCCAAGAAACTAACTGCATGTGCAACGGAAAATGTTTGATAAAGGATGTTGTTGTTTGCTAGTAGCGGTGGGAGACTTTAACCACACAATCTGTAGGATTCGCTCTCTGTTGTTACCTGTAGGAACAACATAGACATCATAATTCCTTCCCTACTTCAATGATCCAATTTCTATGACAGTTGTCACAGCTCATGGCCTTGTGTGAAAGAGCAGGAAACTTAGAACTATGAACCCAGTAGTAGAGCGTAAGTGGTACAACTATCCCGTTTTTACACATTTGCATGTCAAAAATCCATAATTTATCAGACTGAAACTGTCACACTCCTCTGTGTTTCCAGCCTGTTTTTCCAAGTTTAAAAGCCGAACTTTAAATCACATTTAAAACAGATATTCATCAGCTGTTGTGCTCTTAACAATATGTTAAAATGGAAAAAAATATACTGGCTAGATGGATGGATGGCTGAGCAGTTGATCGGATAAATGGTTGGATGAGCGGTTGGATGGATGGATGGAGGGGTGGAACGTTTTGACAACGGAACAGGACATACAGTCTAGAAACAACAACATTTTCCCAAAGCCCCTTTCTGCTAATAATGAACAAAACCTGGAAAACGATTAGTTCAAATTGCATACTTTTTCTGAACTACACACATGGAAGCCCACTCCTTTTCCTTGTTGTCATCCTTTAAAGTCCAATAAAAACACATCTTTTCACTTGGATTCAAATCCTTTGAGTTAGTATTTAGTAGATTCCCTAATACAACTCAGAAGGCACATTGCTCCAGGTGGAGGTCTTCATAACCAGGCGGCATCATTTACTACCAAATCAAAACTATGCATGAATGCATGTAACAGGACTCAACAATAGGTGGTGGAACCTGGAATTTGTCTTTGAAAACCCTCATACTTAAAAAAAACCTTGTTATTCTTGGATTTGATAACCTTTAGAAGCATTAATTTTAGTTAAAAAACAAAGTCTAGAGTGGTTGGGGTTATCCACTAGATGGCAGCAATGTCACACAACCTTTTTCCCTGCTTGGGTGGAACCCTTCCACATGAAAATATTAATTTACTAACAAAAAAAACCAACCAAACAAAAAAAAACAACAACCAGAATAACGATTTTGAATGGAGAAAAGTGCAATAACTGAAGACATTGTGGATTATATAACTGCATACAGTAACGAGTAAAGTGGCAAACAGTGTGCAGATCAAGATTTCCTGCTCCAGTTATTTGTTGCTGTCACTGTTTCCTCAGACATTTCTAACAAACAGCAGAACATAGATCTATTAACGTTAGACAAGATCTAAGAAAAGCACGTACACCCAAAGTCCTGACAGAATAAATAACAGAAAAATATTTTCCTGACATGCTGTTAATCTCGCCACATCTGAGAACGGCCATGAGATTAAGTTATGGGATGTTTGACGGATGCGATGCTTGACCCAGTCACACAGGAAATGAATGCGAATCTGCGGCTGTGTACTTAAAATGGGAACCAACCCCACACCCTCAGAAAATGTAATTTCAGAAGCCATTTCCCCCCATTTTGAGCTATTATTGAATAGACAGCCGGCCCTGCGCTCCCGTATTGTCTCTCACGCTGGCAGCTTGGGCAGGGTAATGTGTTCGTGACGTCCCAGAGCTCATTGGTGAGCACCTAAGTGCATACAACATTTGTCTTTCTCAATCTGCAGCTCTTTTAAGCCTGTTTGTTTTCATTTTGTGCATTGGTCACCTTTTGATAGTTTTCAAAAAAAGATTTTACTGCTGCACGTTTAGAGAGTCAGTATGAGTCTTTTGCCCCTTCCTGAGCTGTGAGGAGAAAGAGATCGAGGGGATTGATTAGTCTAACTGACTGGGGGGGGGGGTTCACTGTGTTCCTGGGAGCAGTTAGGTTCTTGTTTGTAAATCCCTCCTCATTAAGGATGCTGTGCAGCTCTGAATCCTTCCAGGGCTCATACTCAGGAGGAACACATCCCACTCTCCTCTCCTGTCCCTGTTTCTGCGAATGCTCTCCTTCATCTTTTGCTTTTGATACTCAGAACTCATCTTGTATACACCTGCAGCCCAGGATGCTGTAAAAATGAATTCTTATATTCGTCTAAGTTTGATTATTATAGTAATAAATACACTACACACTATTCAAAATGGGTAAGATAAGAGAGCACACTATTCAAATAGCTGTTTGAGATTGTTCAGCCTATTTTATGTTGTCAGACAGGCTCTATAATCCATAATCACGGATTTTATTTTTTTTTTTTACATTCAGTAGGTTAATTTTAATCCAATATGAACATTTATTCGAAGAATGTGCCCTGTTCCATTAAAATTTATGTCAGCAAATACCTATCATGCCGTCCCTACTGATGACCATTGAGGTGGACCTTGAAAAAGGTGTGTGTTCAACGTGACACAGTTAGTGTCAGCTGCCACCGAGCCAGCTAAGGTTTTGATACGAAACAGGATTTACTTTTCACAGTTAAAAACAACAGCACTTCCTCTCCCTGCTGTTAAACTGCAGTGTTCCACTTTCCATGATCCTGTTAAGTTTTCTAATCTTTCCAGAAGCCGTCGCTCCTTCTGCGTCTAGAGACTTAAAGATGCGGTGAGGGGGAATGTTACTCTGGTTCACCTTTCTCTTTGTTCTCACATTTAAGAAGACAGTTGTTCTGGAAATTGGGCCAAGACACTTAGCAACTGGCTGTGCGTAATGTTGCAGCTTCATAAAAAAGTGAACACGCAAAGCACTGCCAAAATGTTGCGGTTATGTGTACGTACAGTACTGATACAAACTCCTAAAATGTATTCTTATTTTCCATTTCATAAGCAGCAGGAATCCACAGTTGGATAAAAGACGCTATTATGTTTGAGAAACACAGACATATTCAATCAAGAAGCAGCTGGCTACGGTCTCACATTGACTATCTTTATATTTCTGTTGTAAGGACATGAGCCAAAAATGTCAGCTTAAAAGATTTATTGAGCACAATTGTGGATGTTGTAGAAAAAGAAGAAGAAGAAGAATGGTGAATTTTTGATGGAAAAATCTGGAGACAACAGCTGTAGGCGGTGGTAATTGAGAGGTAGTGGGGCATTCTTGTCAGGACATCAATTCCCTGACCCAAATGTGGACCAACACATGCTACGAACCCTACACAGCTTTTTGCAGTGTGTGGGGTTACAGTCACAAACCTCTTTGCAGTTTGTTGGGTTTTAAGTGGATAGACCAACACAATTTTGTGCGTAATTCTGAAGTCAGAGTGGAAAACATTCCCCTTCCAGCAGGAAGCTAACCCTAAACAGCCAGAGCTACAGAAGCTAGGGAATGAAGGGGTAGGAATGAGGGATGTAATCAGAGGTGTAGTTGAGAAATAGATCTACTCCCTGAACGTAAATGAACAGATTGATCCCTATGTGATTAGATGATGAGCTTCTGAGGCAGCCTTTTCCACCTTGAACACTTAGCAGCCTGTATGGCAGGGGTGGACAACTCCAGGCCTCGAGAGCCGGTCTCCTGTCTCTACTTCAACACACCTGAGTCAAATAATGAGGTCATTAGCAGAACTCTGGAGAACTTGACTGCACTTAGGAGGTGATTCAGCTATTGGATTCAAGTGTGTTGGACCAGGGAGACATCCAAGAGTTGCAGGACACTGGCTCTCGAGGACCAGGGTTGGCCACCCCTGCTGTATGGCATGAATATCTGTCGCCCTGAATAGTTCACCTCATGCTTCTCTTCTCTTTCTATCCAGGTGAAAATCAGGTCGTCTCTCACAGTCCAGCACCTCGTTTCACTGTTTGTCCAAGACCTCTGCTACCTTTCTGTAAACTCCTCTGTCTGTTTTCGCCACCTAACTCCTCGCTCTGCCCTCTTCTCCAACTTAACTAAGTGCTGCACTTTGTGTACTTGTTGCCAGACAGTTCTCTGTCTGCCTCGGGGCTTTGTAGATTGACCTCTCCACCTCTCCTCTTCTTCCTTTCCTCTCCGTCTAGACAGCAGCCAGTGGACAGGGTGATTTGATTTTACTTGCCCGGGGACTGAGCCGGTACATGGCGAGAGAGTCTGTTTATAGATGTCGGGTTACTTCTGTGGTAATTTTCAGGAGATTAGGACACATCAGGTAGAATGGGTTTACCCGTGAATCCAGTCTGTCTTGTTTTCCATCCGCTTTGCACCCCAGGGGAGATCTGGAATATTGTAGCCATGGGATACTAAGGCTCTATGGATGTGTGTCATGCTCTGATTGGTTCATCCACCTCCAGCTGGGGAATGCGGACCTGTAGTGCTATAGATATGGATCAGTGACGACGGTGCCTTTGTCTCACTATCTGGTTTAGTCTACGCTTTGTCCTCACCCCACCTTGTCGCAGTCCTTCTCTGCTCTGTTTTCATCCTCCGTATACGTCCCCACACACAAATGAGACGGCCTGAGTCTGACTGATAGGATGAGACGGAGGAGAAAAGAGGGAAAAGGAATGTTAGGGAACAAGTGGGAGTGGGGTTATATAGGTCAGCAGTGTATGTGTGGAAGCATGGAGGTCCAGTGGAAAGCCAAGCAGGATATTGTCTATCATCGGTGGCATCAGGAGGTAAACAGGAAAAAGCAGCAGGTAGCTTGTCAGACTTTAGCTGACCTATGGCACATGACTCACTCTGTATTTCAGTGTGTTTGGATGCTCTTCAGACACAGAGGGCTCCAGTTTGAATGTTTCTTGAGGTGAATAAACTCTTTTAATGAAATAAAAGGAAGAGATGGCATTTATCGGGACCAAAAACTGACTCTGTTTGTGGGGGGGGACTAAAACTACACATTGATCTGGACACATAATCTCCACCTTGAAACACAGTAGTTGTAGCATCATGCTGTGGGAATGTATAGCACATCATAGACTATTGCAGGAAATTTACCCCAATCTGCTGTTAGCTGTAATGCAGCCAACTGAGTTTGAATATTCCCCTAATTTCTCTTGATGCAAACTTCACACATACCAAGGTTTACAATCCTAGTTATCAGGGTTTTGCCCCTAAACATTACTAAATGCTAAAACAATCTGAAATAAACAAGCACCCAAGTGAAACAACAAACAACTATTTAGCTTATGTAGTGCAAATCAAACTCACCATGATCATTTTTACCAGACTGCAACCTTTTTTTTCTAGCTATGCGGAGAGTATTCTTAGAGTTCTTGATGAATCAAACAAGTTTCCTCGATATGGAAATGAAACACACTATCAAACCTTATGACGTGCTTCAAAGCCCTAAAAATAAAGTTACAAAATGTCAAAGGAGATAGCTGACAGCACTGGAAAGGAAAAGCACAGAGGAGTAAAACAAAAAAACAACAAAAAGCCATAAAGCAAAGAAAAGCTTCTAACTTTTAATGAGCTCTCATGGCATCCTGCCTGTCCAGGTAGACAAAAGAACCTCCATAGGCTGTTCTTTAATTCTTCAGCTTGCAGCTTGACTGTTTAAGTCTGGGTTTGCTCTGCGGGGGAAACGCTAAGCCGGGTTAAGAGGTAGTCACACAGCTTTAAATGAATTTGATACCAGGTACCAGTTTCATTGGGCGCAATCGCAAAAAAACAGTAAATCTCAATCTCGGCCGCACACCCTGAAGGAAATCTGAAAATGAGAATAATAATAGGATTATTGTTTGCATGGCCTTCTTGTTCTCTATAATCGACTTCTTGTTCGGTTTGAATCAACTTGACGCCTTAAAGGTGGACTTAAGCGGAGCTCCATTGTTTTGGCATTAATCACAAATGACTAAGCAACTTCTTTAATCTTTCTCATATAAATCACAGCAGCCAGTTATTACACTTTCAAAACAAAGCATCTGCCATTAGAACAGTTGCTTCATAACAAGAGTAAATCACTCAAGCTGCCCTCTAGTGCGTTTTACTTACAGGTGATTTCGTGCAGGAGTCTGTCGCTCCATAAATAATTAGCAAGACACGTCTCCAATGTTCCCGTCGCTCAAGGACGTGAAAATGACACTCATTCCGTCATTTGTCTTTTCATCTGCCCCCAGTCATCATTTGGCATTACTATGAAAATCAAAAAGCCATAAAAAGCCTACAAAAAGTCTTTTCTCCTCCATTTTTTTTCAAATTCTCGCAGTAAATCTCTTAGTTTCTACTCCTTGCAGTGCTGCTAAATCCCCAAACTTTGACATTGTTTGGGAAATTCTTAAAGAGTGGGTCATTTTTAATTCAACTTCCGCAAAAAAAGATTATGTTTTTAAAGCATTGTATGTAAGTATCTGGCTCCAGCTGTACAGGAGATTAAGTAGAAATCCAGCTCAATTATTTCTCCACTCAAACAGCAACGCCTAAACCTCTGACCTGCATGAGGAAAACAGAAAATGCTTTCTCTGTTGGTTTTCTTCCCAGGCATATTCACCGCTAAATGGGCCAGAAATGGGAAGACGCCCTTACTATTATCATCATCGTTATTGTGAGCATTTAAAGAAGTGGTGCAAAGGTCAGTAAAAAGTGAAAATTGCTAAAGGTCCTGTTAATGACCGCCTGCACAGAGAGAGACCGTCCATTAATGCAGATGATGGATTATAGCTCATAGAAATGGACTCATCCATTCATACATTTTTATTTTTTACAATACTCCCAGCTCCACACTAACTGGGTTAGAGGTGTGCAGGGCATTTCTCTGTGTATCACTGACCCGTATTAAGTTACACACAATTCCCCCGGGAGGGGATATGATCGTCTGTGTCACTAAAAAATGAAGAATGAGAGGAAGTGGTTGGGGGAGGAAGAGGAGGAATGGCAGTAAATGATGTAAAGCTCTTGCTTGTGTTTACTGGAAAAAGGGGGAAAAAAAATAGCATTAGATTTGAGTAAAATCCTGGACAGAATGCTGGGAAAACATCAAATATTGTCATTGCAGATGTTTTATGAGTCACGATTTTAGCCGTTAAATGTTTAACGCAACACTGAATCAATTTAGCACACAGCCTGATAAAGCCTTTTTGTGTTTATTTTGTTTGATTTTTGTTTTCAGCCCCTGTCAATTCATTGTAATTCCACTGGTAAAAGTTAAGACCAACACACATCTAAACTGTGGGGTATCTTAACCATCTGCCTCGGTTTTTACTGGATCTCGGTTCTTGTTCTCAACATCACTGATCATAACATCTTTATTGGCACCGTGCAGGAGTTTATTCTGACCTGTCTCGGCAGCCCGGAACAAACTTTTGTCACTTTAGAGATCCGAAATCTGAGCCAACACAGATAACACAGAATGTGGTATTCCCAAAAGCTGCATTCCTGGGCCACTTTTATTCAACATTTATATGCTTCTTCTACAACGTGCTGATGACACACAGCCTGTCACCACATGAACACGATCCGTTACAGTCACCTTCAGCTCATCCGCCCCGACCTAAACCAAGAAAGTGGATCATATTACACCACACATGGGCTCCCTTTTTTGTAAAAACATCTGTTTTTAAAACGCCATTGCTGTGAGGTGCAGAATGGTCTTGGATGGTGTGAATAAATATCAGCACTTACAGATCATCTGAGTTCTGCTTATTCAATGTTCAGCTGAACATGAAAGAGCAGCATGGAAAGCTCCCTGGAAAATGAAATGTGGAAAAATGGATGTATTTGTTTCTTACTTTTTTTTAACTGACGCACTCATTTTACTGTTAATATTGTAATGCTTGAACTTTAAATAGTGTTAGAATGGTGCTTTTCAAATAAACTTGCATTGCCTCATCCACTTACAGCGAAGCCTGTCGTTAGGACACAGTTTGCTATTTTCACTTATTTCCCCCTTTTTCTGACTTGTACGACTGACCTTTTCTCTTTCTGTTGTTCAGAGCTGCCCACGTCCCTTTCATCATCTGTTCCTGAGCCGCCTTTCTTGTTTTACTCTGTCCTCTCCTGCACTCCGTCCACCGTCACTGCTGTTGGCCTGAACCCCGTGTCCACACACATGCACACACTCACATTTAGCAGCCAAAGCTCTTCTGCCCGTAAAATGTCAATGGAAAGCTGAGCTAATGCAGACTATTAGATTTTAAATCCGGATGACTGTATGAGTGAGCACGGCCGCGTATGAGGCTGAGTGTGAAGGAAGCTGTGCAGCAGACTTGAGAACAAATTCTTGTCTGCATTACGTTATCTGTCATCTATCAGCGTTCAGACAGGAAGTCACCTTCCAGCAGGACGCGGACGAAGACAGATGAAGTGTTCCATGTTCCTCCACTCATTTTTCCCACCTATTTTTCTGCTCTTTTCTTTTAAACGGTCAAAGATAGTTATTCATTTAGCACACTCTGAGCATCGCTTGATGTCTCATCTCAAGATATATATAGAAAAAAATATTATTAGCTCAGAAGACACAAAAAAAGCAGTGTGAGAGAAATGATAATTTGCCCACAGTAAAGGATATAGACCTGTTTCATAACCTGCTGCAAAAGATGTTTAATTAGCATGATATGTTGCACGTGCGGCAGAACTTACCATTATATTTCATACTATCTACTCATTAAAATACACAGACTCAGGTCCTTCTCATCAAGAACCATTGCAGATTATTGAACCGTTCTCAGTGTTCATTTTGAGTTTTTAATGTAGAGCTAATAAGGCGCTATCTGAATCTTTTGTATGTTTTTTGCATAGCTTCGCTAAACAGCTCAGGGTTTTATTCCTGTTGCTGGAAGAGGTGCACTCACCCAACAAAGACCAGGCTGAGCAGGCGCAGCTGGAGAAACCAGTGGCCTGTGCATCCGTGAATGTTGGGGTGTGTGTGTGGGGGTGTGTGTGTGTGTGTGGTAATTTGGGACAAGGCTCTAATGATCAAATTATAATTCAGATCATGCACAGCGGCAGGAATGCACACAGACTCCCAAACAGACATGCATGCAGGAGCACAAAGCAACGATTTGTGAGGCTGTCAGACTGTACCGGCGCTGGTGTGTAAAATATTGCGCTTACTTTACTATGTGTGCCTCAGAGTGTGTGTGACAAAACTGTACGTCAATCTGTGCTCAGTGTGTGATGACGAGGTCACTGTGCTGAGCCTCTTAGCTTCACAGTTCAATTTGGATTTGCATAATCCGGGCGCTAATTTCCACGACGGCACTCATGCAGCAGATTTCGACAGGTGATGAGGTTAGGCAGCTATCCCACATTCCACCGACCCGTCAACAGAGCAGGGCAAACAACTCTGCGTGTGATAAAGTAGACCAGGAATAAAGAATGGATGAGGAATTATACATGTAAAGACAGGAGACTGGAATGAACAACGTGAAATGGATTAAAAGCATCCAGCGCTAACCGTGTCCACTTAGTCAGAGCTAAAAAAACCCAAAACAACGAAAGGTACAAAATCCTTATTTAAAACCTGGTCCTTTTCCTGGAATGGTTGCTCCAAAATGGCCGTCCCAGTCTAAGTTTGACCCAGTGACACATTTCCTATCCCATCTGTGGGACCCAGAGGAGGCGAGGGGCTCCCCGATCACAAGCAGAGCCCGAGCAAGTGTGTCTGCATCCCTATGCCGACTTAGCATTTGCTCAGTGAGCCACAGCTTGTCTCTGAATAATTCAGTCTTTCTTGCGCACACACTTGGGTGCTGTCAGCCCCTGCTGTTAATTTGTACCAGATGCATCCAAATCACTCCGCTGCCCTTTTCTTCTCCACATTATGATCTTTCATCTTCCCTCCCGGCTGCCTCTTTGACCCCTATCTGCTTTCTCTCTCCTCATCTTTCTGCTTTATCTTTTTCCACACTGCTCATCTCCTCTGCTCTCAGCCTGCCAGCTGACTTTTTTCTCGCCTCTCTTTCTCATGCATAAGTAAATGCAAAGTAAGGAAAAGCTTGTCTTTTAGTCCCAAAGTTCTACCTCTAAACATGCATAATGAAGTAGTCTGGAAAGTGAGCTGCACAGAATAATAATAATAATAATAAAGATCTGATCATGGAAAATGTGCAATGAGATGACTTTTCAACATTAAACTTTAGATATCATATAAATCCCATATCATATAAATCATGCCACGTCATTGAAACGACAGTTTTTTAAAAAAAAGTTTTCTCATAGAATCAGAAACTTTAGACATCTTTGCAGCTTTTGATTTCTTATGTCATAATATTTTGATGATTTTCTTTCTAATTCTCTATGAAGATCTTCTTCTGCCATTGCTCTGACATGTGGAGTGCCACAAGAAGAGTTTTCGGTTCTCTACGGTTATTTATTTTATGGACTTTGACTCTGCTGATAGTATTTAGTTCTTTTTGGTTTGGGATTATTGACAGCTCATTTCAGCTGGATAATGGGTTTTGGTTGGAAATCGGAAAACTATATGTGTGCCTCTGGTTAATTTAAGATAGTCTGTCAGAAATGTAGTTTAATTCTGCAAATCAGTGCTTGCAGGAGCTACATGGATCTCAAACTCAGGGTGACTCAGGGTTCTTTGAAAGCCAACTTCTCTGGCCTTCAATTCTATTTTCCAAACTATCACCTGGAATTTCTGACTTACAGTAGGAGTACAAATCGAACAAATCACAAGAACACAACGTGCTACTTTTACTGAAACACTCCTGGATTTGAACTATAAGGTGTTTCAATGCAAACAACTTAACATACCAGGATATATCGTCATGCTTTATTATCTTACATGATGAGAATCAATATGGCGAGTTCTTATGTAGAAGGGAGCAGGACAAAAACAGAGGAATATTGTTTCGCAAAAAGAGAGAAGGTGTGTAAAACTATCTGGTGCCGAGAAATAAGATACATCACAGCGTAAGTGAGTGTCTCTCCAAGTGTTTGTGTCTTCCTAATGCATCCCCACCCTTTGTCCTGCCTTCTTCAGCCCTGAGTGTAGCATGATACAGCATAATGTCTCACCCTCTTTCTGCAGCTCCACACGTTCTCCATTTGATCCACTCGTCTTTGCCCCGCAACAGAGAAATACAGGACTGAGCAGATCCCCTGAATTTACTCGGCATCACAACAGTGTCTGCTAAACTCTATTTATAGCCTCCTTTACTTTCTGTACTGCGAAATAGGGTGCATGGAGACATGCACATTTGTGTGTGCACACAGGGGTTGTGAGTAAGAGGTTTGTATGCATGCTTGAGAGGATTTTATGAATAATCATGTTTCATATCTTGGCTCAGTCACTGTTAATAATAAAATGTTATTTTATGATAATATGCTCATATGCATGCGGCCTGAAGAATAATATATGCCACTTGCTAAATAGTATCATAGGTAGTCTCTACTTGTATATTATCCAAATGTAACAACCTTTTACTGGACATACTTTCAGTCATTTAAATGCAGGTGTGAAGGTGTGTGTAGACACACAAAGGACTCACTGATGTCTTTCTGTCCAATTAGCTGCTGACCCAATTCCCTGTGGCTGTCTCAGGGTCACTCTGCTCTTTTAATGGTTTCACTCCATCATCATACCCCGTCTCCTTGTCTGCACCACTGTGAAACACTGCCCAGTTTAATTCACAAGCGATGCCCCTCTTACCACGGACAACTCAGTCAATAGCTGTGGACACGACGGCCCCAACTCAATCGTCTCCCCTAACGTTACTGAGGCTCAACTGTGACAGGCGTTTTCAAGTTGCAGGTGATCTTAGGAAGCTTTCATGTTCAAATTTGGAAATTTCATCTCCAACTGATTCCCAATAACATTTTGAAGTTGAATTATTGAGTCATGTTGTTTCAATGCTTCACTGTGCAGTCACTGAAATATGACTGCATGAGTTTGCTCCGTTGCCATGGTAATCTGTTATTGTGCTTACATTTCTTTTTTTGCATTGTAACCAGTTGGTTGAAATGTAAGCAATTCAGTGATTACGTGCTTCACCTAATAATATGGCTGGTAATTTATTGACAAACATCATCAGATCATCTTAGAAGTGAACACAATGCACTGCTGCACCACATATCTATGATGCTTTACTCTGTTATGGGACATTTATAGCCTGGAGCCTCCTTTAGTTTCTATGGTTGCACACACTTATACTCAGGCGCATAACTGTTGTGCTCTATTTTCAGCATGCTTGTGTTCTGCAGTTATTTAATGCTGCAGTCATGGTTTTATAGAGGATATAGGATCATGTTTGCATTATCTGAATAACTTAAAACGCCCAAGCAAGTATTGGAGTTTACAGTTCCCATTTGCTCGTGTGCATATGCATCAAATGTGGCTGCTTGTGTGTGCATCCACATGCAAGTGATATCTGTTCACTCACCTGTTTCATCCGCACGCTGCAAGCTACTGCCCCATTCTCCTGTTGCCATGGCGAACTCCCTTTGGCCTACTGCAAGTGTATAGGTGTGAATGCCTGTTTTCTGTGTGACTTTCAGCTCTGGTTTTACTTCTGTATGTATAGAAGCGTGCACAGCTTTACGTACTCATCCTTCCAGGCACATGACAGTTATAGATGTCTTTGTGTACATGCTGATCCTTCGGCGCATGTCACTGGGTGCAGTATCAGGGCTTTCTTGGGTGCAAGTGTCATATGAGATCAAGCATTGAGATGGATGTGGGAGGAGAATGCAATGACTCACAGAGATGGTGGGAGGAAGAGGTCCTTGTCCTCCTTGTTCTCTGTTAGTTGAACTATTTAGTCGTTCCAATGTCTGTCTGTCTCCAGTTTTTTTCTTTTTCCGGAACAAGATCACAAAACATTGTGCAATTGTCACAGGCCCTTATGTATTGACTGCAACTTTTCTTTGTTTTTTATTTGGACACAAAATAACTTTCTGAAACCTTTATAAAAGGAAGGATTTTACACTTTACCAACAAAAAAAAATGCTATTAGGGATTAGGGGATTTAGTGACGGATCAATATAAACTATCAATAGTTTGGCTTTGTGTTTATACATTTCCACTTTTCTTTGGTTGGATACAGCACCTTGCAAAAGTGGTATTTCTTTATCTTTAGTCATATTGCAATCACAAACTCCCATATACAATGGCTTGCAAAAGTATTCAGATCCCTTGAACTTTTCCATAGTTTGTCGGATTTGCAGCCACAAATACAAATATATTTAATTTGGAATTTAAATAAAATATATGTGGTGTAGCAAATGTGAAAGACCAAGAAAAGTGAAAACACAAAGTCATTGTTCCTTTCTCAACCTGTTTTCTGTACAATAATCTATATTGAGACTTTTCTATTTTTATTTATGTCTAAACACTGACTAAACAACATTATCAATTTTAAATAAATGCTTTTTTTAAATATTTGACAGCTTTTTACTCTTGTACGTTTAGAGAAATGTCTCCCAAATAATGTTTATTGAAAATGTTAATGAAATCAGTGAATATGAATGAAAGCAGCTTTTCTGATCTAATTAAAATTGCTTGTGTGTACAAACAGAAATAGATGTAAATAACCAGATGAAGGTCTTTTTGCAAATGATAGGTGCTAACATAAGCAAAATTTGATGTCACAAGCTATAGCATGCGAGTTAATTTCCTTGTGGACTGGTTCTTCTTCTTTTTGATTTTTGTTAGCGACTGGAGAAGCGTATGGTATGCATTACCGCCACCTACTGGTAAAGAGTGTGACTCAAATTGTCTATTTTATTTGTCAATTTTGTTTTCTTAAAAACAAACAAATAAATAAATAAAATTTTAACACATTCTGAATCTCCCTGTAGAGTATTTATTTAAATTAAATATTTCTAATTTTCAACATCAATTTTTCTATCATATCTCTTACATACAAAATAATATGTTCTATTGTTTCATTTTCTCCACGATATTGACAATTTCCCGTGTTATGTTGCTGTATTATGTGGCAAATACGTCTTTTTTGGGGTGAAATGTCCAACGTCTCATTTTACCTGCTTGCAACGGTCACAGCTGTTCCTCGTTGTATCTGATTAATCAGGGCTTTCAGGCCTGCCTGGGCTAACCGGCTAACTTCCGCTAACCTGCCCGTTCAATACCTTCAATTTGTGGCCTGTCCTTCCTCTGTTTTCCGTAAGTAAGTTCTTATTTTATTAAACATTTCAGTTGCAGTGCAATTTGTTGTATTTTGGGTTATTTCCTCCAAAAAGTATTATTGTTATTACGCTGAATATTAGCAGGCCTGCTAGCTTGGGGATATTTACCTTCCCATACATTCTTTATATGTCCACTTTTCCTTGTTTATATTTCAAACTTCAGCCAATGTACTGGCTTCCTGTGGCTGCCACCTCCACAGTGTTGTTTGAGTCACGGTACACAGAGAGTAGAGCGTTGTATATATTTATAAATATAGTTGTTACAGGAGCAGTCACATCCAAGCTTCAAAGCATCATCCCTGCTCCACTAGCAACTGTCTCCAAAGTGAGCAGCACGCCGGCTTTCCCCCCCCCCCCTCCTGTCTATCCTTCTCACTCCCCTCTTTCATTCCTTCACTCTTTCAGCACACCCTTCTCACTGTGACTGGAAGTAATGGAGATAAATGTACAAGCTCCTGTGCAGGTAGTACAGACGCACACACATTTTCTGTGTTGCTGGTATTAAAGCAGATTTGAAGACGTTGGCTTCAGCTGCGTGGAAGCTTCAAAAGAAAGATATTCAAAAAGGGACCTTTTGGTTACTATGGCAATGACAGAGATATGAATATGACAGGCTTTCTAGTAAAATGAAGCCAGATTGAGCACATCTCTCCTCAATCATACAGTACCTGTGTTGAGAGCTCACTTTAAGCCCCTGCACCAACTCTCATGCTCTCTAATTCTGTGTGGGCTCTCTTATTGCACTGCTTTGTGATGCACACTCAAACACAACCTCAATATAAATGCATTGCTGACATTTTTATTTGTTTTGGGCCTGGCAATATTTCCTTGTATTATTGTTAGGACATTATCTTATTTTAATTTGAAGTCTGTTGTCATTGATTTATATTCTCTGGTTGGATCTAATGATGACTGACTGGCATGATGCTACATAAGAGGCTTTAGGGAGAATAAATATAGATTACAATATTAGGACAGTAAGTCATGCTTGTGCTGTGTGCAAGGTGTTATTGCGTGTTTTCCATAAATAAAGCCGGGCTGAATCTGTCAGAAAATCTTGACATCCTTAAAGCTTTTTCTGTGCTGTTGGCGACGAGGTTTCAGTTTCAGGCACTTTAAAGTAAGCTGCTGGGTACCAATCTTCCCTGTAAGGTGGCAGTGGCTTTCAACTTCCTCCGAGAGCATACTGTGTTCTGACATTCTGAGGATGAATCAGCACAAACAGGGCAAGGAAGGTAAAACCTTGAACAAAAAGTTGAAACTTTTTCTGTCAGGCTTGTGGAAATTTTGACTTTTATCAGAGATTTAGTGAAGGCTTGTTTGGGGAAGAATCAAAACTTTATAAAACATTACAATTGTTTATCTCTCCCCAACTATTGCTGTCCTACAGTTTTGTTTTTTTTCCTGACAGGAACAAATATTTTGTTAGAAACCTCTGGGTTTCTAAACCCAAAGAGATTGTGCAAATGCTACTGAGGCATGAGATAACTAGGTTAAGAAAAGTTATATTTTCTGTCAAAAACAAGCTTCATCATTTGATTTTAGATCTGTATCTGACTCCACAGATACAATTACCATTATCAGGTGTTTTTTATTCTTTATTTAGTTTTGCCAGACTAACACTAGAAAGCTTACTTCAGTTTTGATAATGAGTTGTGGTTAAACTAGAACTTGAAAAAAATGCTTCTCCTGGTTTCAGCACTGGACTTATTCACCAGTGGCATTATTTTTAAAAGATTTATAGCAAGCTATTGATTTTTGGTGAAATTAGTCACATTTTCAAGTGACACACATCTTTCTGAATTTTCCTTTTTTTTGTTCAAGTGGTATACCACGATTTTAATTTCAACCCCACAGTTTTTAAGAAACAAAAGCAGTTGTATCCAAAGGATGAATTGAGCATCTCTGTAAGTGCACTGAATCTGAGATTGTAGGGTGTGCTGCAAAAAAATGTAATTGAAATGTTTCAGCTTAAAAAAGCCCTCCAAAATCTCAAATGTCACTTTGACCTTGTCAGTGTAATAGAGTAGGTGACGCATGCTGCATGAGCATCTGTAAAGTTAGACTGATGATAGGGTGTACGTAGGCTCAGTCACAGGGGAATGATAGAATAGTGTTTCAGGGAGCAAGCTAAAACAGGTGCTAGATGTTTCTCTGTGCATTTAAAAGAATGAATGTCAGTCTTTAAAGTGCGCATAACAAGAACCTTCTTGAAATGGGACTCTTAATATAAATTAAATTATGTCTTGAGAAGTTGTCAAAGCGTAAAAGAAGAATTCTATATTGGATATTCAAGTTATTGTGGACTGTATGCAGAAAGAAAATTCTGCAAAAAGTTAGAAAAAAGTAAATACAGAAAATGTTAAGGTAATTGATCAGATTCGCAGAACAATTGCGGTGAATGGTAAAAATTACAAGTCCGTGCAAAATTTGCGAATGATGAGTGTACTTCCTGGAGGGACTGTGAAGTTCTTTGATCTTTCAAATTAGTTTTGTCAAAGTCATTAAAGACAACAATTTCATCATATTTAATTTTTGACAAATTGTGACAACTGCTTTAGATCTTCTGAGGATAAAGGTGTTTACATTTTTAGAGAAATCAATTTTAAGACCGATGAGACCTTTCACTCAGAGCTTCATATACGAGAGGATAAGTCAGGGGATCAGCAGGGGCAGCAAGATAAGTCCACTGGAAATTATTAATGTCAGATTTAAATGTCACCTTCGTCTGTAGGTATTGATGCCTTTCTACTGAGCCAAGTTTTCAAAACTGTTTTAATAAGTTAATATTCTTTTAGATTGCAGGAAATATCTGTCTGCTCCTGAAATTCTCTACAGTCTATTTTTTTTAAACATCTTTTTTCTCAGCAAAATCAGAAAATATCCAGTGTGCAACAAATTGTGATTGGTCCACTCATATATTATTAATTTCTTAAGTTGGTTGGTAACTTAGTTTCCAACCAGTTTCCATTTCACGAAAGCTTTCAACTAAAGCACAGAGGCTTTGCTCAGCTACAGGCCAATTCATATTCTCATTTTGTGTCCATGTTTAATTATTTCAGTCCAACCTGCGTCTATTTTGTAGGAAGCGTTTTGTATCTATGTAATGCTGCTGTGAGGAAGTATCTTCTGCATAAGAGATTTCATCTGGTTATGCTTTTTTTCCCTATCACTATTAAACATTTCAGACTTTGAACAAATTTTAATATCCAGCTAAGATAGGGAATGCAAAATAAAATTTTTAAGGTAAAAAGTTGTTCAAGCAAACAAGTAGAAGTAGAATGCCTAGAGGGTTTGCACCCTGGTAGCTCTGGTGTGAAACTCACACAGCATTTCACAAAAACACTTTCATATCCACAGGCTAACATGGTAGTGGTCGTTATTTTCACTATCTGCCAGAAAATCCTGAAGGAGAATATCTGGTTTATCACCTTAAGCTCAAGCAGTCTTTGGTTATGCAGCAGGACAATGATCCAACGAATACCAGAATGTTCACTAATGACTCGCTCAAAATAAAGTTTTAGATGACTCAAAGTTTTTCTAAATAATGTGAAAATGCGGTTAAAAGGCGATGATAATTTCATAAGGGTGTCCACTGCTTTCTAAATGCGGCTGAAAGAGCTGATCAAATTTACTAACCACATCTGACTTTCAGCATTTTGATTAGACCACATTTGGAAAGCAAAGATGGATTTAAAAATATCAGTGGATCTGTAAAATTTGGCTAATAGGCTTTTAGGCATTTATTTATGTAAATTAGTTCTGCAATCTTTTTCCTTCAGGTTGTGGACTGCATCTTAACTGGACAATCCAGTGTACTTGGATTGTTTTTGGAGAAAATTTTAGTACATTTGCTTGGCATTGTTCCCCAAATCATCACCTTTCCACCACAGTTGGCATCAGGTCCTAATATGTTGTTTGGTTTTTACAATGCATCTTGTGGTAGATTCAAGTAGATCATTGCAAATACAAGTTGTGCAGCCATGATCTTTTTACACATATAGAGCCATGGCAATGTTTTGGCAACCCTTGAAAGCAAGTGTTTCTTGTTCAAGATTTTTCCTTCAACCTATGCACTGCAGTCTGCAGTGCATAGGTAATACATGTTTTCGACTCGTGTATAATCCTTTTTACAGTAGAGTGGACTTCTCAGCGTTTGGAAATGAAAATCACTTTTCCCAGATTAATGAGCAGCAACAATTGCCTCTTTGCGGTCTCCTGAGGATTTTCTCCTCTTGAGTTGTTAACACACACACACACCTGCATGCGAGTGTAAATTCCTTTATGGACTGACTGGATATAGTGACTAAATGCTTTGAGGCATTTAGTGATACAATATCATGGTTTTCTAGATATTACTCTTGGAATGCATAAAGGTTTGGATTCCTTTTTTTTTTTTTTTTTTTTAAATAACCCCACAAAAATAACTAAAATTCTTATTTGTACAAGGAACAAAAGACACAAAATTCAATTAATAAACTCACCTGGCTTGGATTTCAGTATTTCACCTTGAAAAGACAGACTTGGCGACCATCTGGAAAGACCATATGTCCTCACACTTCTGAATCCAATGAGAAAAGAATTTCAAGGCTCTTTGGTCAAATTAGCATCACTGTTCACACAAAACGTCTGTGGGTGTACTTGGAAACATGCATTGTTTGCTTTATTTTGAAAGCTTGCTTGGTTATGTTCCAAAGAACAAGACCTGCCAAACCTTTTGCTTCTCCTAGGGTGGTTCATAACTAAAACAAAAGTGGGAGTCTTTATGTAATACGATTCTTTTTTTCGTCAGAAATGCTTTAATGAATAACTGGACTCTTGATTTTCTTATTTAAAAAAAACAAAAAAGCAGACAATTTGTGGACATTTTATCGTTTTACCTCACCAGCAAATGTGATAAACACATTTCTACAACAGTACCTTCCATGTCCAGCCAGGAAATTATGTGTAACATGCAGACACATAGCTCTTTGAAAAAAGTATTCACACCGCTAATGCTTTGGTCAAGATTTTGGTCTGCATTCAAATGCTATTTGTGGAACACACACACTACTGGTGTTGGTTTTCTTGAATACACCATTTCCCTTCATTTGGGGGGTGGTATTATACTGTGGAAAATCTCGTTTGAGTTGACTGAAAGAGCTAAATGCATGAAAATGCTGAAAATGTTTCAGAAAAGCCCACTTAAGAATGTGGAGGTTCATGACAAAATGTGTAGAAGTTTAGCAGCTTGAATGCTTTTTCCAGGCGTTGTAGTAATACATCTCAGCCTGAATCTATAAACCTACAAAA
The DNA here is from genome assembly GCA_903067065.1 of Brachyrhaphis terrabensis. NCBI lineage: Eukaryota > Metazoa > Chordata > Actinopteri > Cyprinodontiformes > Poeciliidae > Brachyrhaphis > Brachyrhaphis terrabensis. The sequence continues at coordinate 92,741 of CAEGAG010230741.1, read as the reverse complement.
GCAGGAAAAAATACCCCACACAGTCCACAGCAAAACCTTTTTGTGCATGTCTGCTGGTGGTGGCTGTGTGCTTTAGGCAGTTCTCTGGATGACTGGTGCTGGCTGGAATAGACTTTGGTAATTTGTATCCCAGTGGGAGGAAAAATCCATTTCCAACAAGCATCATAAAAAAGAAACCAAGAACAAAAAGCAAAAAGCTAAAAGGACAGACAAAAGAACAAGTGAAAACAGTGAAAAAGTGCCATGGAGCCCAAAGAATCACCAAGTGAATTGTCAGAGGAGGCGTTGTGATGCAAAGAGCAAGGCTGTGGTGTGCCCAACTCCGCCCACATTGACCTTGCTCAGACCTCCTGAATTTATCCATTCACAGTGGATTGCACACACACATACACTCAAAACAATACACACCATGATTGAAAATCACCAGGAGAAACTGTTGTCAGGGGTCCAAGCTCTAACTGAAAGCATTCCTGACTTCCTTCCTGTTTTCAGTTGTCTTTTGTAGCAGAGTGAACAACACCAACTTTGATTCACAGACTGTTCTGTTTCTCCTCTCCGTCTTTGTTTTTGGTGTGCACATGCTTGAGTGTGTAGGTGTGTGTGCTTGCCTTCTGACGCAGGATAGATTTGTCGATTTGGACCCCCACCAATCGCACCCCTGAGCCAACATACACTGCACTTTTGTTCAAGCTTGCCCACTTGACTGTAGAAATAGCACTTTTCTTTCTCCACCTTAAGAAACGGTGACAGCAAGAGTGTGAATTTGCACTCAAAGATACAGAAAGCTGCGTTTACCACATTTTTATTTATCTATTTTTTTGTAATTTTGATGGAAACAGACTAAAGCCACCATCTTGACTGATAATGCATGCATAATGCAACACACACACACACAACATAATCATTGAATGGAAAAATGTGATAATCACAACTTTCTTAATTGGTTCTGCTGGTGGTTCATGTGTAAAATGTGCCATCATGACTTTACTAATGTGTGCTATGATATTTGAATCATTCCTTTGTTATATTTGTTGTTGCTTTGATGATCAGCAAATGGCACCATGGTAAAGTATTTACACACTGCTTAAAGGTAATGCAGTGAAGATTAAAGTCGACCCACCTCTGTTATGTCGCTGATTTGCCTTGAGAGATAGTCACAGAACCTCTAAAGACTATAAACTTTGTGTTTAGAATAGAGAGCAATATATAAGCAGTCTAGTTTGATAAATGCATTACTAATATGAACATTATACTGTTAACACTTGTCTGATGCAACACTATGTTGTTGCTTGAATTTCGACCTACAAGCTGCGGATTACAACAGGACTGTATTTGGCATTTTGCCCTCTGAAGTATGCAAAACATCATCCGTGATTGACATTTTTTATGTACTTTGTGTTGTCATGCTTAAAAAGCGCCCTTGTCTCATAACTGTGTTGTTCCTTGAAGTGCCAATATATTCCATTCATAAAAGACAAACGCTGCATGCATTAAGTAAAAAATTCACTTTTTTCTCAGTAAAACATCTCGGAGCCAAACTCCGATGTCCATCTGTCAGTGTGTTCATAGGGTTTGCAGAATGACAGATTTCATACACAATGGATCCATGCAAGAGTTTGGAATTATGGAGAAATTTGGTACAGATATTCAGAGTCTGTCAAGGGTAAACACTGTCATCCACTGATTCAATTCGAAACAGATGACACATAGCTTTGCACAGACATTTGCACACATTTACATAAAGCATTTGGGAGTTTCAGTGACATGGATTACCATAACATTTGGTATCGGAATGAAATGTGATCTATTTAGGAAGACCTCAGTTATTGTCTCTCACTTTATTACATTACGACAATGTTGGCATTTTCATTTTAAGCAGGTTAGTATTAACTACAGGGAATATAACAGGTTTCCTTTCATTTTAAAGCAAAAGATTTAAAAAAATCAGGTAAACAAACATCAAATCTTCCAGCATTCTCCTTATATTTGATATATAATGTTTGATTTCAACTGGTTTCCTGTTAAATTTTCAAAAGATTTTAATCAGAACACATTGTTCCATTACACAATTCCTGTTCCTATGTACTTTAAAATGAAGAAAATTAAACAGGCTCAGTTTTCCTGCAGGAAGGTTAGATATAAAACCTGCATCGACATTTTTAAAGCTGAGCTGAATTTTGAAGAACCAACGCTAAATCTCGCAGCAGATGAATGACGACAGCAGGGTGACCATCAGCCTTTCATTCGTTCAGCCTACAGCCCATTCACACATGCAGCTTTACTTCCACACACAGACCCGCCCCACACTGCTGACCACAGACAGTAGGGATATGATTGTGACTAGAGAGGCCCTCTCCATCCCCCTTTTTTTCCTCAGTTATTCCTTACCACAAACACTTTACTCAGTTCGGTACAAAGAGGACTTTGTGATGGAGGAAAGCCAATGTCTTTCATTGTACTCCCAAGCTTTGTCTCGACATCCATACACATTGGGGATCTTTCAAAGCTGTTATTAGGAGACTTGTGATGATGAATCACAAATTTTTGCTCAAATTCAACAAAATGGAAGCTTTCATAAGATGTCAAAGAAAAAAATTATATTTTTTAACAATGGGGATTCTCTATACGTCCTCTCTTTCTTCCTTTTGTCATCTGCCACTCCTTCTCTGTATCAGTGTTCACATCAAAGCAGCTGACAATGACCTCTTTCTTTCCCGCCATTGTGGCTCTTTGTCTTCTCCCACTCTCAATCAATGTCCACAGCATGTCACATGGCCAAACACGCTCTCAGTGGCCTCCCAGTGTGTTCTCATCAATCTGTCTCCTTCTGTGAGGAAAATGACAAGACATAACTGGCAGAAAAACAAGGACATTCTATTATTGGATAAAACCATACAGGATCTTTTTTTAATAAATGTCAGTCAGAGGTTCATAAACACTTGAGAGGCATTGGGGTCACGTTGATCTTAAGTTTCAAGAATTCTTTCAGTCATTTTTTTTTTTTTTACAGTGGATTAATTACTTAACCAACTTCAATGATTTTTAAAAACAGAAATTGAATGCAAAAGTCAAAAGCTACTCCTTTTTATGTCAAGGTGATTTCTTTTTTCTTCCAGTATATTGCATCAGAATAAATTGAATACTACCTAATTGCTCAAGATGTTGATTTTACTTCTTCTTTCAAAAAAATAAATTCATTTCACATTGTTTTTTTTTTTTTTTTTTACATTTCCTTACTGAGTCAAATCAGGTTTTCTTCTGGTTTGATTTTGGAGCATATTCTCACTCAAAAATCTGCTAATCATCCCATAATCTTTTGAAGTTTGAATGAGGAACTTTTGTGTTTTTACTTTAGTTTTAGATTTGTCCCTCTTGGCTTTCCATATTCAATTCCCTCCACAGTTTTAAGGTTCCTTGTACTTTCTCTTCTGTACTTTTAATGTGTAGAATGTTTTAATATTCTTTGTTATATGTGTATTCTGTTAATTGTGGTGATGTCACAGTCTGTATTGAGTTTCTTTGTATTTCTAAGTTTGCATCCTAGAGCTTACTGTCTAGTCAGTGCTAGTTCTCTGTTCCCTGATTTACACTGTCTTGCAATCAAGCTCCTCTGCATAACACTACTTGTTTTTGTCTGTCTTTCAGTGTAGCTTATTGTGTTTGCCTCTCATTGGTCTTACAGTCTTATTCTTTTTCCCCCCCTGAATTTGCACACCTTGGATGTTTTAAAGCCATATTGTGAAGCATGCAGGAGCTGTGGGTCTATTTATTAGCCTGCAGTATTGATTCAAATCAATTGTGATTGCCCGAATGAGTGTTTTGCATGCCTGACTCAAACCTTCAAGTCTCACTATCCTTCTTTCCCCATGACAACAGTGAGTCATCTCTTTCTGTGGCTTGCATGCACACAATTCTTGTGTAAATAGCACTTTCTAGGTACTGACAGGCAAACATATCCTTGTTCTGTGACAGAATGTTTGAATGTAGAGTTTTGTCCACATACATGTACCTGACGTACAGACTAACTATAAATTCATGCAGATAAATGTCCTTAGTTTTTTTCTTTAAAAAACTTTAAAAAATAATGGGAAAGGTGCTTTTGCGATGCAGTACGCATCACTTTATACAGAAACAATTTTGATGTTTTTGCTTTGACAAGTTTAGCAGTTTAAGTGTTCACTTAGTGGTTATGGTGTCAAAGTAGCAGCCAGTTAGGTTGACATTTTTGCAACAAAACAGAGAAAAAAACCTCAGCAAAAATAAAATAAAAATTCAACCATTTCTTTGTCTTCTGTTTTCCGCAGCATTCAGGCCATCACATTCATGTCAGTGGATGTATACTGCTCACTCGCCCACAAAGATGACAAAAGGTTTGAATTTTAAGTTGTTTTTTTTATTGGTTAGTAAAAGGGAAAGAGGAAAAATGTTTGATGTTTGTAAGGGAATTATATTAGTGGATATTTTATGGAAAAATAAAGGACATGGTTTCCTATGATTAAACAGAATTAACCAAATCAGAAAACCAACACATGGGAGTTGATAGGTGTGTGGATATACAATAGTAATAGCTAATTATGATTTGTTAATGTGTTAGTAGTATTAACATCCCACCCCTGTAATTAATTATGGAATAATTAATTAGGGCTAATTAAAAGCTGAAGTTTACTCTGGATGAGCTGCAATGAGCTGCAATTTCAAAAGGCTACATGCCTTTTGAAATTCAATATACTAACAATTATTGTACCTAAACAGTCCTTTGCCATTGCAGAATTTAGGTGTCAATATAGAGACGACAATCTGTTCAATATATAGTTCAGAGCGATGCAATATGCACAGGTATACATGTTGGTCTAAGTAGAGGAGAACATTACATTTTGAAGAGTTGTGTGCAAATCAGAGCCAGGATTAATTAATGTCTTTTTAAAAAAGCCACATCTACCTCAAGATGTGTAAAGCTCCTTGCTGTTTGACTCACAATTTAAAGATACATTGATGTGAAATCAGGTTTATTAAATATGACACCTCTCGTTTTTTGTGCCATGCATTTGACTGATTTTATTTGAGTGTTTGATCACATGGCTGAAATGACTCATCTGTGGCTTACTGCTTGGAGGACCAGGCATCCATTCTCGCTTGTGTCTCTCCTCTTACTGCTACGAAACACTTCCCACACACACCCCACACAGAGCCTAGCAATACTAGGTCAAGCTGTCCATGTGTCATTAAAAATGGATAACCATTTGACTTGCCAAGACTGGTGTGTGCGTGTGTGATTTATTGCGCTGCCACTGAGGAAATAAAAAATGTCCCTCATTCCCTGATCCATTTTTGGCAAGATGCTGGCAGGTATGAGCAGGAGATTAGACTAACATGTGGGTGTGACTGCAGGTTAGTGTTTTTAAAGTGTGTATAGGTGATGGGGGTCTTTGTGGATTACAGTAATCTGTAGGCGAGAGAGTGGAGGAGAACTTGAGGAAATTCAGCCAAAAAGGAAGATGAGACAATTAATGTATTTTTCTAAAATTGAACAAAAAGAAGAGCTGAGGGGGGAAGTAAAGGACAAGTGGGTTGTAGAGAAACTATATTAGATGATGAAAGCATTGGGCTGATCAGATATTAATGATTTTTGTTTGACTATAGTGAAGCATATTGAATCTTGCAGTTTGCACAATTACATCTGAACGAACAACACTTAAGAAAGTAAAACAAAGATGTTTCCCCATAACTCTCACCTTATTAGTGCAAACCTGGGTGCTTTGGTTATAAACATCATGCATTGAATACTTGACTTAACCACCCCCATTCACCTTTTGTGACATACCTCCAGTTTGTCCTATGACTCCAAGCATGTGAAATGTCAGGAGATCAAGTTGGGATGGACGAAGACAGACATCGGCAAAGCTAGAAAGGTATATGAGATTTGTCCAAGGCACTGACATTTTTGAGAAGGAAAATGTGAACTATTGGCTGACATTTGTACTCTGTGTGTGTGAGGATACTAGCCTGGGAGCAATGAAGAAGAGCGAGGCGGTTGAAGATACAGTAGTGCTGTCCTCTTTCTGCTTGCATGCTGTCGGAAAAAATTATTCTATCATCCCAGTTCATATGCATGTATTGGACAGTTAAAGAGGTCACTTGTCATATTGAAGTCCAATGACTTGTTTGGAAAAATACAATAATAGTACATCTGCAATACAGTGTTGCACGATTTAATATGTAGTTTCATACATGCGGGTAAAAACACAGTGTAATATCGGCAGAGATAGTAATTACCTTGCTGGCCTCTAACCATTTTGAATATAGCAGCATTTTCTTTAGAGCACTCATCCCAGTTTGTGATCTTTGTGTGAACACTGCAGTTTATCTTCAGCTATTGGATTATGCAGTTAATACAGAATGATTTGGTGCAATAATCCCTGCGTGGATAAAAACTATTTTCTTATATACTTTCATTCAACTTAACCATGTTTTCTTAGATTTAAATTACCTTTTTTATTTCCCCACTGCGGGGAAATGTTGGGTTTTGTGAAACAGGGCTAGCCCAAGGTTATACGAGGACACAAAGAGAATTTAATTTCTGGCTGCTCTTCGTGTTAAAAACATCACAGCTTCTATCAGCCTTTTAATGCAGATTTGGTGGAATCTGGGAGACGGGACAAAGTTTAGTTGATGTTAAAAACGATTGCATATGAAAGTTTTATGACTGTGTGTATGTGATCAAACTGATTTTAAAGACAACTAACACAACAATGATGATCCATTGGGGTGTACCAATCAGTATTACAAATGGAAAGTAGGTATATGTCTAATTTCTGAGAATATGTGGAAAAGTTTTCACATCCATTTTGCATGAGAAAATTTCCATTGCTTCACTTGTATTTGACAAAAATCAGTTTACACTCAAATTGAAACAATGTGACAGTATTTGACTATGAAGCATAGCATAATTTAGCAATGCCTCTCCACACTTGTTGCTGTGCAGTTGTATTCAGCTGGGTGAAAGAAAGCTGCAACACCTTTCTCTCACTAATAAAAACTAATTCAGCTTTTTAGAAATATTTTCAAATGTCTGTGACAGGTTTTAAAAAAATCATTACGACATCTACCAGTATGCTGTGTTTAAAGCTGAATGCAGGCTAGCTACTCAAGCAGAAACCTTGCCCATATCAACCTGCTATAAGGAGAACAACAAAATGCTTTTCTGATTAAATCAAATGTAATTAGATCATGTTGCATATTTTTGTTTTTGAATTTTGTGTAAACACTGAATCAAGAAACTGTGGATTATTTTTTTTTATCATTTCCATTACATTGCACTGTATTGCTCTGACATTGAATTGCCCTTGGTGGATAAAAATAACAGTCCAGTCTCTGGTAATATTCAGTCTATTCAGCCAGACCAATAGAAAATCATAAGCATAATCGTGACAGTATCACTGACATCATAATTACGCAAATGTCTGAAAATAATGACAATGGACTGCAGTGGTTGGGAATACTGCCTTGAATGAATCACTTGAGACTGTATAAAATATAAAGAAACAACTGAGTGAGAAAGAGGGTCACAAAGCATCCAAGCATCATCTAAGCATTTCATGTTTTACTAGATTAAAAACCTTCTATCAAAATTGAGGTCAAACGTTACTTTGTGTCCTCTGACGCATGATACCGCATATCTTGCATTACAATTCGATGTAGGGCTGCAGGGGTGCTGCAAGGCATGCTGGGATGTGTGTATTTGATAACATTAGGAAGGCATATTCAGCAACACCTGCAATCTGAAATCCCTTCAGGTAATGCTATGGTACAACCTGACTAAGTACATTATCATGGGAAAGCAAGAAACTAGATAGCTGTGTAGGATGCTAAAAATAAATGACTACTAGAAACCAATGCAACTAAATAGTCTTTGAATATTTAAAATAGTGTAGACATTCAGGTTGTTCTGGACCCATAAAACAGTCAAGGTTGAGTATAGTAGCTCTTATACAACAAGTGGTTCATAACCTACTCTGGGACAAGGACAGTAGTAATATTACAGTGAAGAGTTCTCAAACTGGTAAAGCAAACTAAATCCTGATGAAAGGTATACGCTAAAAATGTGTAATACACATTTCTTTCAAAACTCATCAAAGTGAAAATCATTCTTCTTGGTCATTGCTTTACTGGGCAGGACAACTGTGGAGCTGGCCCCCTAGGGGGACTTATACTGGTGCCATTGTTCCCACCCCCTGCTCTACAACATATGCAACATTTCTAATAGGGTTTTAGAATGGGGGATGATGGGCCTTGCAGGCATGGGTGGGGTACTTTGCAATCTCCCCCTTCCTCCACCATGTTTGGCCTTGTCCTGCAGCTCAGTTTTAATGCACTGTAGGTCTTTGGAGTCAGGGTGGGAGAGACTCTGCTGTCAGCAAGGAGTGGAGCCTCACACACCAAAGCCCCAATCCTAGTGTTAATGCAGCTAAGACACAGACTTGCATCCATAGCAACATTTTACACTACTGTAGACTCATGCACACAGCAGAGTGGAGGGGCTGGGCTCTTAAGGATTTTATGCAGTCCTATTCTGTTCTGGCCAGGGTCTATGCTGAATTGCTGTTGGCTGGCCTGAAGGTCTCTAAAGCAAGTGTGTTGGTTTGGCGGAAAGGCTCCCTTTAGTGGGATGCTGCTTGTGCAGGGTCTTGGACCATGCCGGGAGTATTGGGCTCCCATTGGGTAGTCTATGTGTTCCCGTGGACTGCCATAGTGGGGTCCTCTTGGTCCTGGGCAGTCTTGATTGGTCCTGAGCTTGAATTGTACTACAAGAGATGACTGTTTGGCTGGGTCAAGAGGACTCTGCACCCTTCCTTTCACCTTGTTCCTCTTTAGCCGAGGGTTTTTTTTGTTTGTTGCTGTTGACCTATCTCAGTGTGGGGGGTATGGCTGCCCTGTGGAGTGGTCTTGTGTCTGTCCACCTGGGGCTGCTACAGCCTTCCATGATTAGGTCCACCTATCCTTTGCAGCTCTGCTGCGGGTTGCAAGACCTTCCACTGTTCTCACTGCTCTGACAGTTGTGCACCTCCTGGCGACGATGTAGTTCAAATATACCCATGCAATACAAACACAATTATTTCTACACATTCGCTCACCTGCCCTGTTTTTATGTGACCTAAATCTTAGCTGCAACTTTGTGTGTTTGTTAGTTTGGGAAGTTGCTTTGCATTGCAAAACCTATTGTATTTTGTGTCTCGAGCGGTTTTTCTGAGACACTAAGTAAATCGGAATTGAAAAGCGATAGATGTAATCAACATGTGAAAATGCCACAGAACAAAAACTGAGAAGAGAAGCTTTGCAACTCTTGAATGATTCCCTCTTCTAATTATTTAGCTGTATCCTGCTGGTGCAACAGTTCAGTTCGTCCCTGCCTCAGCTGCCGTCTCCCCGGGAGAAATGTGTCTGCCACAGCTTGCAGCCGAGTGGAACAATCATGCAGTCGCACCTCAACAACAGAAGGGGCCCGCTGTCTGTGTTACAAACCCATCTTTTCAGTTGGAGGCATCCTAGTGACGCAGTGGGATGCAGCACAGAATGAATTTTCACAGGCTGAGGATTTAAATCTGCCCTTGTCTTGACTTTTCTCCTCTATCTGTACAAAATCTTTTAAGGTAGTGTGCTTGATTATAATTTATTTATTATAACAGCTTATTTATTAGCCAGTTAGTTTTTTTTTTTTATCTTTCAGATTTATATATATTTATTTTTATTTTTATATAGATATCGGCTTGCCATCAGTTTCCCTCCTATCTTTCTGACCTTGCTGCAGCAAATTCCTTATCATTCTACTTTCAGCCACCTGTGTCAACATAGTTGAATTCATCTGTTTTCATTTTCCTCCTCTTTCTGCCTTTCTGACAGTCATACTACCTGACCAAAAAAAATTAGGACTCCCCCTTTTCTTTGTTTCTTAGTTTCATCATTATTTTATGCTTTTTGTGTATAAGTTCTTACCTTTTTCTCATTTCCCTAGGGAGTATGCATGAGTGTTTGTGTGTGTGTGTGGATAGAGAGGAGAATATAATCAGCCTTTCAACCTCTCAAAAGCCAATCACGGCAGTGTGGACAGAATGTTCTCTACTGCGACATTTGCATCGGACGAATCTGGACTGATACGACTGAGCTGAGTTTGTCTGGGTTGGACTTAACATGGGGTGGGAGAGGGAAAACTTAGCTGAGGCTGTGGGCTATTGATGAAACAAAAAGGCTAATATTCTCGACATGCCTCAGTTTGTTGTGACGTTAAAGCAAAAAAGTCTAAATCCTTTGAGTCTCCAGTTTATGCCATGATTTCAAACCAAAAAGGTTTGAGTACCTGAATTGGATCGAAACAGACATAAAACCTGTAATGCATAATAGCTGCAAAATAAAATTATTCATCTTTCCTTCACAAAACAAGGCTTAATCAAATGTCTTTTCTGTCTAATCATATTTTATGATAATGCTATTTTGGAAAGAAAATGTAAAGCTTTTACATTTCAAGGTAAATATTCACACAATTATGTTTTGCTGTTATTTTAAGAAATTGTTAATTCAGACATTTGCACATATTCCTTACTAAGGAATAAATGATTTACTTGTACAAGGAAAATTTTATTTGCAGATTTATTAACTACCTTTTATTCAACATTTTAGTTTACAATTAACTTGAATTTCTTTTTGCTTCTCAGTTCCCAATATTACTTACTACCAGTTTTGCAGAGAGACTCAAAAAGATGCAGTGATTATGGCGGTATGAATAGGTGTGTGTATCCCTGTGTACTTGTTTTACTTAGGCTTTCAATCAACTGGCTAAGTGTATGCCTTAGCAATAAACATGGACTAGAAACACTCTGTCCCATATATTGTCACATATTTTCACCCTCTTAAAAACAAATCCAGCTGTTTGTAGGATTTTTGCCATCATTTTGTCAATCACCAAGGCAGCCTTGCTGATTTTGTTGTCTTGTTTTTTGTCTCCCTAAATTGGCAGAGATTCTTGTCGTTAATTTTGCAGCCAAATTGTTGAACGATGTTTGAAGCTATTATACTAATATTAACAATAATTTATGGACATTTTCCTTTTTCTTTTCTCTTTTTTTTTTTTTTGTACCCCAAAATATATTTAAGTCAATATAATGATTTCAGAGAAGTAACAAAAACCAGAATTTCATCAGAGCACTGACGACCAGTGGAGACTAATTGGGGTTTCAATTAGTTTCCTTTTCACTGAAGGGTTCCTCCTTTGTCTCTAATTAAAACCTCCAACTGCGTTTTAACTAGAGGAGAAAATGGGACATATGGGTGAAAGGTGACAAATGAAAGAATAGACAAATGGATTATGGGAAAGAAGAGATGGTACATATCTCTATGTTTAATGGTAAAAATAATGGAATGTGGATATTTCATAGATCTAATTAAATATATAGATGGATATTGAAACATTAAGAGGCGAGATAATGAAAAAATGTTGAAGCATAAAATATTTGGGCCAAATGGAGAGTGGGAGAGAGGAGATAAAAGAAAATTATTGGCTAACTGGGAGCAAGAATGTAGCCGGAGGTGGAGGAGAAGCCTATGATGAAAGGGAGGGGTGCAATTTGCTTGAATCTTAAAGAAAAGAGGATGGAAATAGAAGAGGACACAGCAAAGAAAGATCACTACACTCTAATGATCAGACTGCAGTGTGCACAAGATTGTCTGTGCTCGTGTAGGGGAGTTGCCATGGTAATAAGTGGTGCTCATTAGAGGCAGTCCATCAAGTAGTCAGCAGCAGGTGTCCATCTGGGGCCCTTTCACTTAAACACACACACATGCACACGCACAATTATCTAATCAATCCATCTGTGATTGGACACAGCCACATTACTGATGTTACCTGTTACATTTTCTTCGAGACATTTAATTGTGACATATTGAAGATAGAATATCACAAAAATATTTTACCAGTCGGCTGGGTTCTTATTGTAAAGACCACATCCTAGTTATAGTGGAAAAATACACATTTGTCTGTGTTTTTGAGAATATCTGAAATGCACCTTTCCATGAACAATATATTCAATGAATGTAAACATTTGCATATATGTATGTGCCTACTTGTTCTCTTCCTTTTGTGAGAACTTAGTAAATTAGTTTTTTAGGTTTTTTAGTAACAGGCTTATCTATAAATATATACTACTGTTGTAAAACTAAGAACTGAATAGAAAAATATCTGAAACTTGGAAACATTTTCATATTTCTGAAAAGTTTTCAGTCAACTTCAATATATTTTAATATATCATATCCAGCCCTTTGAGTACCACCAAATGCAATCCAAGGAAATACCACTTGCATTGAATGCCTTTTCTTTAGTTTCTCCTCATTTATTTAAAATGCTTGTAAATGTTCCTTGTGTGTACTTGCAGAGAAGATTTGGAAAGTCAGGAGTGACGAAGATTTCAGAACAATTAAAAATGGTAAATCTTTTCTTGCATAATGTACATATTCTCAGAGTGGGATTTGGTCACCATTGGCAACCATGTCTTCTTTTTTGTGCAATCCCCAAACACCATATCATGAGACGGTGTTCCACAGAGTACTGGGTAGTAGTAGAGTGTCTGATTGGTTTCCATGAAGATTTCAAGTGATTAGCTATGAAAGGTGGAATTTTTTAGACTTGTGTTTTCCCAGCACATAAATCAAAGTAGTAATAAAAAAAAATATTTATGGTTTAGCACCATGCAGTTGGTATGTCTTTAGTAAAAATGATTACATATTTTTTCTCCTGAATTCAACATGAGATCACTCCAGAACTGAAAGATAAAAACTTTGCCAGAATCTTGACCTCGGTTATTCCTTAGGATTTTCAGACTCTTTCCTGCTTGTGCCAAGAGGCTTAATGCTGAACTCTTAGTGCTTCTGATGTAAAACCTAGAGATCCTGAAAGAGCAGTTTTCTCTAACAGTACCTGATTTCTTGGGAACATTTTAATGTCAAAATTCTGTTTTTCTACATTCTTACTTACATACTTTTTTTTTGTTGTTTTTGATGTCGTGAGACTATGAAAGTAGACACTGTAAAAGCACAGATTTTGAAATGGTTAAAATCTTGTGAGCATTAGGAAATTACTGAAATACAAGTGCTATGAATAATAATGCAAATTTAATGACTAGATGCATTTCGGGGAGTTCAAATTTTTGATGTAATTTGGGCCTTTACAAAAAAGAAATGAGTGTTGATTTTGGCCATCTGGTTCATTACTGCTAATCAGGAGCAAATGATTATTTCTTAGTTATGGGAAGCAATTTTGCTAATCAGCAGCTACATTTCTGTTTTTCTATTTGACTTTCTGAATCAGGCACATCGGGTAAAAGAAAAACATTTGATGGAAATGAGAATAAGTCCTTCTGCGACAACCTAACCAACTAAAATGCAGGGAATCAGAAGTTTCTTCCTGTTAGCAGCAAGCAGGGCCACCTCTTATTGATTGTACATACATAAATGCAATAGAAAATTATTTAAAATAGAACTCAAGAATTGATATTTTATCTAATGCCTTCTCATCCCTTTCTAATGCCACTTTGGACAGCTGCCCATGTGGACCATATCCAAATGTCATAATTTAAAAAGAATGGAGTCATAATTTAAAAATGACAACAAATGACTTAGTGATAAAAATATATTAACATTATCAAGGCCAAATTATTTTTATTTCCATTTAGTACTGATAGATTGAATCATATGTAAATATTTGTTAATATTCCATTATTCAAACTTATCATAATCTACACAGGTGAACTGAATTAATACTGTGGGTGAAAATAGTTCCCACACATGACCCCATCCAGCTTCTGAAGGTTCCCTGTGGTATTTGACACATTGATGTTGGCAGCAGATTTTCTAACTCTGTGAACCTACGTTGCAGGAAACTCAGTGGAACCGACCCACAATAAAATTGCTGTTATCAATTTTTTTGATGGCAAATGTTTTGCTGAAACTGTCCTCTAGTTCACTATATACAGTCTGGTTTGTAGCTCCTCAACTATTTTGCTGTGGGTATTTTTCAAACTTTACTTGTGACTCCTAAACAAAGTCTTAAATAATGTGTAAGACAGATTGCACATTATCATCCATATGTAGTGTTGTCATCCTGTTTTTTTTCTTTAGGAAAGTGCTTTTAAAATTATCAGCTTTGAAACAATTTGAAAAAAAAAAATCAAAATATGCGTATAGGTTTAAAACAATCCTAAATTCTATCATTAAAAGCAGGTACCAAACGACAGTCTGTATCAAATGATTTTAAAATCTTGACCCATGTAGTTACAGCGCAAGTGTCCATTTAATTTTAGACATAAAAGTTGATATTTATCTGTCGAAGTGAACTATATACAGTAAAAAACTTATTGAATCCTTGTACAACAATTTTTATCATCATCTTTTCAGATTATTTATTATGTGTTGATGAATAGATTGGCTCTAAGCTGTGAAAGGGTCTTTTGAAGTGAAGTAAATCCCCATCCTCACAATGATTTTAGCAGTGCAGCTGCATAAAGCTCTGAGATGGAAATCAATATTATGAAAGGAAAGATAACATTTTATAGCTCCACTCATAAATCTAGCATGTGCAATATTTAACTGTTGAATCGCAAAAATAGAGAAAAGAAAAACCTTCTATCAGTTCTTTGCATGCGCCTGTTTTGTTTTGTTTTGAAAGTCTGTGGCTTCACTGCATATGTATGCCCATCCACCCACATGCATACAGCGCACAGGGGAAACGGTGGAGATCCTTCATTGAGCGTGTCTCAAGCTCAGTCGAGCATTCACCGCTTCCAGTGACCTAGAAATGAGTGACAAGGCAAACGAAAGCGAAAATGGCCTCTTCTCTCCCCAAGGTTTATGGATTCTGTCATGTTGGAATAGGTGGTTGTCTGTTTAGAGACAAGCCTCCACTTTACACAAGACAAATACTGAACGAACCCACATGAACATGAAAGCTCTATGAAACTTCAGTGAGGCTTCAAGTGGTTTGGAAACCACTTGAATTAATTTAAAAATATTGTCAAATATTAATAATGCTAATGCAGCTACAGTTGCAAGTACTTTTGCGTATATCTAATATTTACTCATCTAGAAACTGAAACATTTGTCTTTGCAACATAGCTGAAGTTTAATTGGATTAGAAGAAGAACATTTTTGAATGTTAATTCTCCAGTCTTGTCACAGATTCTTCAGACTTTGAACTTTTACTTGGCCATTCTGGCACAGGATATTAATTTGATTTATGAGCGCATTTAATGCATTCATATCACTGTACAAAATATTTGCTGAACATCCATCTGGATTTTTCTTTTGTTTGAGAGATTTTTTTTTAAAACATGTCAAACACTTCTGGCTTTTTAAGATGTAAAAACAAACTTACCGTTGAAGCGCTTGAGGGTACGATCTCGTCACTCATGATTACGGTAGATAATATTTCTCCTTAGGAAAATGCAAACTTTCCTAAGGATCTGTGGCCATTTCTAATAACATTCATTGCCAGATCACACCAGAAGTGACCAAGTTTCTCCTCATGCCCAAAATCTAACTGCGGATTAGAGAGGTTGAACTTCCTCAAGGAGGTTTTATTTTTTATTTTTATTTTTTTTTTTCCCCCAGCCTTTTGAACTTCAACTAATTAAGACCTCTAAAACCTCCTCTAAATGTATCATGACAAAGAAGTATTGATGAGTTTTGGGAACGTTAACTGTCATTGATTCTCCATGCACACTCTGTCCCGTTCAAAGGATTTGCATATTTTTAATCAAAGACTGTCCTCTTACTCATTAGAGGACAGGCTAATTGACTGAAAGTTAACAGCAAATACAAAGTTATTGTACTTGTACTGCTTCAAATCCAAATGGCAGATAATTTCTAGGTAAATGGCCATTTATGTGCTTTGTATGATATAGGTCATTTCATTTTCTTGCTTGCTTCAACATGAGAAGATTCAATTTCTGCTGTTAACTAGGTAATTTCTGTGTGAAGTCTGCAAGGCTGCTCTCACTTCTCTACACAATTCACAGAAATGAATGGCCATTATTTCTTCTGATGGCAGAAATATATATTTTTAAGTTTTAAACATGGGAAACTAAGTCAGAGCCATTTGTGTTGCGAACTTAGATTGAATTTTGACAGTGCTAAAGGCACTTAAACACTAAATGCTGCTAACCAGGGCAACATGAATGTACCTCTGAATGAGATGTGAAGGTGTGTGGGGGTGTGTTATAGTTGAATAGTAGCCATAGCAACTAACGTAATCACAAGTCCCAGGAAAATTAGGTGGCTGTGCTTACAGGTGCAGCGATTAAAACCCATCTGCACAGTTTCATTTTGTCGACTGAGAGAGTGAGGTTAAGGGGACAGACGAAGCGTCCTTAGTGGGAACAAAAAGCGCTCTTCAACATCCCAGCACACAAAAGGATACAGCGTGATTTCTCTGTTAGCTGTGCTAACATGCAACTAGCTGAAATTACAAATCAGAGAGGTGGTCACATCTTCACTGGTTCTGTGCCACCACTTTTAAATCTGCTCTTCAGTAGCAGCATTTGGTTTATGTTTGGCTTTTGTCAAAACTTTTAAATCATGACATCAGCTTATTGTTTGGGTAAAACTAAGCTACCTGTATTTATTCATGTTGTTGCTGAAGTTACTGACTGAATAGCGACATTTTCTTTAACTATATATGTTTCTTTTTGAAGGGTTTTCTTCCCTTTTACGATTAATTTTGCATGCACGAGACTTTCAGCTAGCCAAACATATTTCACTATATTTTAGAGTAAAAGCAGCTCTGCAAAAGCTCTAATGAAAATGTTTCTTAAAATGTGAGTTGGCAACTTCACACAACTCAGCATTTCGTCTCTGAATAAATCCAATTCCATCCGCTGCTCGGACAGTCTAATATTTATCTCGTCTTTTCCACCATGCTGAACAGTGGCTGAATTGTGATGCTAATATATGGATTTATTCAACAGAAGTGCACACATTTCAGTGTTTTCCGACTAGTTGGATCAAACTGTTACTATTAAAATGTATGAGAGGTCAGAATTGCACTCAGATGATGAAAATGGAGGCAGAAATGTGTGGCCAGGGGAAATCTAACAAAAGACAAACTCAATATTCTATAGGTTTTCAACAGATCACATTTTTAAAATAAACTCGTAAAAGCCTAATAGTAAACGTTGTAAATAGTTTCAAGCTACAGTTCTCTGGTTTTTGAATGACAAATATCTGAATTTTAACAGTCTGTTTTTTCTCTGTATGCTTTGAAACTAACAAGTTTTGCTTTTGTATTATAAAGGACAAAAAGGCACTAATTTCTGCAAACCCATTTTTAATAAGAGAAAAAATGTGAACAATAGTGTTCTTTCAGTATTGCGCAACATTTAGCTTAATTAACCTTCCACTTCTGTTAGCATGACTTGCCTTCCAATGCTGTGAAATGATATCCTCAGTCTTCTCAAAGCAAGATACACAGCAGGTTAAGAAAAAAAGGTAAAAGTTTTAAAGCATGGTAACTTGAAACCCTGGTTACCATAGTAACCATTCATAAAGCAGAGCCAGGAAAAACCTTAGCCCATAAGCCAGATTGCTTGGCTGGAAGTTCTTGTTTTTCATGAATTCCCTCTTGGACAAACATAAGTGGGAGTACGTCTGTGGAACCTGCTAAAGAATTGCACAAGAATAAATCTAAGTAGTTTGAATGTCTTTTCAGACGACATTTAATAGCCAGGATTAATCCTGTTTCACACAAAAAAAACAAAACAGGAATGATTAGAATAAAAGGAACTGTGTCTGAGTATTTGTTTCGCAGTGTTAATTGTACAATTAATTCAGAAAAAAATAAAGATTAAGATCTAGATCTCACACTAGTCCTTCAGGGCCAAAAATTGGAGCAGATAAAAGGTGGATAAAATCTGACAAGCAGAAAATTGTTTTACATTTTACTAAATTAGGACATCTTTGCAAACCGAACACCATTTTCCCAATTTAGTCACACTATCGAAAGACACCTACTCTCAGACATAAGCATGTCTGCTGAAAGAGGCAGGCAGAAGCAAGGGGTTGCTGATTGAGGCTGATTGAGCATGAACAAGTGCACCGGCAGGAGGCCAGCTGTTTTTTTTTTTTTTTTTTTTTTTTTTTTTTGGGAAAATTAGGGAGATGAGAGGCACTTCGCCTGTCAGCGTTTCTGGGACAACGTCTCATCTTTACACACATACTCACTTGTCCACCAATACATAACTGCCTGTGTGACAAGACTTGGATGCTGGAACATTACATAAAAGCTTCAATTGTGTCAGATTTCAAAGAGAACGAGTGCTTAGTTTTCATCAGCCATGTGTAATTGGGGTGCCTCGTTTTTGTTCTTGACAGATAAACGCCAGATAACTAAGGAGTTTGAGTTAGAGTACGATTAGGAGGTAATTTGACGATAGTTTTCTGAGCAGCCCCTTTCTTGCAAACCCCACACACCCTTAAAAAAATCCCATTTGTCTAAAAAAGGTTTGTACTAAGCCAAAACAATGAGAACCAAAAACTGTTGGCTGGACTTTAAAAATACTGATCTATCTTTCCAACCAGATGGCAAAAATAATTTTAAGAATAATGGCGAGTTCACACTAAATGTGTCTAATGCTTCAAGTTTGACGCGTGTGCATTTTTGGTGCGTTTATACCAAACGCGTTTTGAGCTTCAGACGCGTCTGGTTTACATCCAAAGCCTATGTGGAGTGTTGGATGCGCTTGAGGCGTCAAATGCTCCAATTGGTTCAAATCGCGCCACACTAGACGCTCGAAATGAGCTGAAATGGTCCTCGACACACATCCACATAGACTTTGAATGTAATCCAGACGCTCAAAAAGTGAATGCACCAAAAGTGCACACGCGTCAAACTTGAAGCATCAGACGCGTTTGATGAATTGTATGTGGCTTTTTGCTACACACACTATCCAGGTTCGACAAATCAAAAATTTTAGTTCTTTCAGAATAATTCAGTGCTTTGTCCAGACTTTAAATATCAAACCCGTCACTGAGTATTTGTCATTTTAGCTGTTAATGCTTTCACACATTATTGAACAACAAATTATCTACTTTCATTTACTATGTACATTTCTGTGCTGCTCACATCCCTCATTTTTTTAAAAAAAAAGAAGAATGTAGAAAACCTCATAACAGTAGGAGTCAGCTATGTACTCTGGAGGACTGAACACGTCATATTTGGAGGTTGGAGAAGGCTTTTGGCATTTGCAGTGTTCCAGCATGACAGCAATTTCTGTTCCATGAGGCATAAATAGTTCTCTTCTTATCTAAGATACAGACTCAGGACGTCAGCTGCTATCATCAGCGTTGTATAACAACTCGGATCTAACAGAAGAAAGGCAAGGAGCTGGAGAGGAGCTGGGTGGGGGTGTAGGATGTGTTGGAAGAGAAAATAGTGATACACCACTAAAGGAATATTTTAGATCATCCTCTTATATCTTGAGGAAGAAAAATGAGGAAATATTATGCTATAGCATGGCTGCAGCATAAAGAAGCTTTCTGTTGAGGCACAAAAGAGCAGAGATTAGATCAGGTTAAATATTTTTCTGCTTGTGTGCTGATTGGAAAATGTAAATTTCTGATATAACACATCAGTCTTGTGTAGACACATAATAGTACAAATACAGTATTATCACTTAAGGGCATCCATTATAGTCTTTTTTATCATTTACGAACATTTAGTTAATTCCCAATGACATTTTAGAAAATGTATGTGGTGATTCTTTTGACATAACAGGATTACGTTGCCACACTGTTGTTCTTTGCTTTGTTCAGTGCTCCTTTCTTTGCATCTAATTTGTTGATGTAGAAAAATTAAGAGGTGTGTGAATGGTTTTCATTCATGAACAGTATGAATTTAGGCAACAGTTGTGTCATTATAACCTAGCTTCTTTGATTAATGCAGAAGGCAGCGTCAAACCTGGCAGGAAGAGAATTCAGCTGATTTGACGATCTACACACACACACACACTCACTATTAGGGCAAGTGTACCATAGTTTGAGAAACTACTACTCAGCATCTGGTTAAAAAAATATTTTTATTTTGTAATTTCAAGCCATTTTCTTATGCAAAGTTTTATTGTGTTACTCATTAACTTGACGCCTCTTAATTTCTGAATCATTTATTGGCTCCATTAGGCCCAATGTCAGCCTCAGTTAATTTGCCTTTTCAGTGGACTAATATGGAATTACAGTATAATTTTGTTTTATTGCTTTTCTCTAAATTGCCAAGGGAGAGTTCTTTTGGAAAAAGGGACATGTTTTACTCCAACCTTTACTTACATGGTTGAATTATGGAGTTACATTAACTTGAACAAGTGTTTGAAACAAAAAGTACTCCAAAGATAATTTTACATATTTAATCAAATGTTATGATCAAGCAGTTACTTAAGTAGCCTTTTTGCCAGATAGTAAGCTAAGTGTTTATGATTACTTTTAACTCCAAACTGATTAAAGATAGTTTGAAGTAATGAGTTAAGTTGCAATCAGAGGCAACTATAGTCGCTAAAAATTCTCAATTGTCATTTTCTCTTTTGATTGATAAAGTTCTGCAAAAAAAAAAAAAAAAAAAATCAGAACTTCATAGTTCTGCAGTAATAATAACCTTATTATTGCTACTATTGTTAGCAATAATAAGGTTAAGAGCTTGCCATATTCAGTTCATTTCTTTTGTGGTGCATTATTGTTAGGTTCTTATCATAAAAGCCTCATTCCTTTGTTTAGTTTCTTTGTTGAGTTTCTATCTCTGTATTTGGTTTATCTTCTCACATTAATGTTGGGCTTTCTCAATTTTGATTTGTAGATATTTTTGTGTTTTAGTTCAGCTCTTTCTTTCTAATCTGTTAACTCATTTCCTTTCCTCAGTTCCCCTGCTTCACACACTCCCACAGCTGTTAGAAATCCTTTTGATTAAGCTCACCTGGTCCCAATATAATTCTTCACCCTTCATTTCACCTTTTCCCCCCCTGTTATTCAGTGCTGGGTTCTTACAACAAGCTTTCCGGTTGGACGACTTGTTCTCCCTGTGCCAGTATTGTACGTTTTTTGTTTTTCATTAAATCATTTTGTCAACTTTCTTCACTGCTTTTCCTCTACCTGCATTTATCAGACCAGAAACTAGATATAGCACCAAACTTTGAGATTGTGGTTATTCTAAAACCAGCATGTATCAAATATATATGCAACAAATACCAAAATTTATCTTAACACTGATCTGTCTTATAGATTATATTAATTTGGATTATTGGTGCAACTACTGTACATATGTTTTAAGACTGTGCTGTGTCTTTCTGAATTTGTATAACCATAATGAGTTGGAAGAACATCAAATTCTCATAACTGCAAATAAATATTTTATATATTAACACAAACTGAATTATTATGCATTTTTCGCTCATGTACAATACAATAAAGATTTAAACTTTTTTTTTATAGACACATTTTTCTCCTTTGCACATAAAGCTTGTCATGAAAAGAGAGTAAAACAAAATGAGATCTTCCTTTGCTTCATTAAATTTAAAGAGAGCATGAATATCCTTTTTTAAATATTTAACTGCTAGAAATGAGCAAGTTCTGGCAAAGCTGCTGCTCTTCACTTGACTAACTCACTATTAGACTAGAGTTGAGAAGTGAATAAATTAAATACATTTTGGGCTTTTTATTTTTTTTTTTAAAGAGGTTCAGTGAAGTTATTAACAGTAATACATTCCCTTAGAAAGTCCACTGTACCGTATTGGCTGTATAAGAGTTAGCGTATTTTTAATTCTATATTAGCATTGGGTTAAATTAAGTAAGAAAATTGTGAGAAAATAAGCGACAAACTCCTGAAGTGTAGATGGTTATCTACTGAGATGGCATTGTGTTTTTGTATATAAATATACTAACAGTTTGTTTCTACAAACTAGAAATAGTTTATAGAATTATAAACTAGAGATTTATGACAAATTGTTTTCCTGTCAGAAACTGGAAGAAAACCTAGTTATGCACTAGCTACTAACGTTATTTTATAACTGTAGGTGGAATTTTGCTTTAATACTGCAGTACTTGGTTGTGCCAAAGCAGGACTCATATATATGTATTTATAGATCATTAAACATTGAAATATTTATTTTATTAGTAGAGAAAATATTTTTAAAATGTAGTGTTAACAAACTCGTGAACCCAATTATCATGTAGTATCTTGTTCCTTGAGCACAGTATATTTCCGCCTTTACACTTCCATGTAGAAAAATCTTTGCAGAGTTCAAACCACATAATAAATTTCCAACACAGTACATTTAGGATTTTAATATACAGTTTTCAAGATAAAGTTCTTTGATAAACAAAGGGACGATTTTTGGCTATATAAAAGCTATTTAGAAACAAGTGACTAGACTTGGGGACTACAGTGGTTGTGTGCTTACATTTTCAGGTATCAAATACAGACACATTTAGCTCAGAGTGAAGAAAGGACTCACAAAGTTCAGAGGAAACATCTCACTGACTGATTAACAAGATTCACTTCATCAATAATTTCAACCACATTACTACACACTGAGCCATTTATGAGCTATACTTTCAGGAATATGCAAAATAATAATAATCAGGTTCAGAAGCCAGATTACAAGTCCGTCCCATCAGTAAGCACTTATTAAATTACAAAAGAGTTTTAAATCTATTAATATGAGAACTAACACTGGGCTGCACTGTTGAGCAGTTGTTTGCACTGTTGTTTTGCAGCAAGAAGGTCCTGGGTTTGAATCCCAGCCTAAAATCTTTCAGTATGGCGTTTCCTTGTTGCTTCCATCAAAACTCCAATGTATTAAGTGAGAAAACTGCACCACTATTTGAAGTCCTTAGTAGTGGCACGTCTAGTGATTGTGATAAGAGTTGCCACAGAGATTATTGGGCATAGTGTCGCAGAGCTGCTTAATGTAGTGCAGCCAGCACCAACCAGAGGCTACATCTACCTAGAGAGGCTACAAACTTGTTGTGTAAAGTTTGTCTAAGGGCAGCAGTAGACTTAATATTTTTTAACTAGGACAATTCTAATGATGGAGATAAAAGTAAAGTGGCTTCTGATCTGGAGAGACTCCCAGAGAAATAGTGCTACAACCACAAGAGACAGAAAAAAGGTGTTTGGCAGTGCAGGATTGTATGCAAAAAGGTCTTCGCAATATACAGTATACTGATGAACATCAAACCTGGGTCACCACGAAGTTCATGTACAGAACATTTTCTAAATTGCTTCCTGTGCCAAATGTTTATATAGCGATTCTTTTAAAATATCTGCTTGGATTCTAATAAGCAGTAATTGTACCCTTATCTTGACCCAGGGATGATTCGTCGACTCAAGAAAAAGACTTACAGTACAAGACACATGTAAATGCCATGTGAAAAGCTTCATTAGTTAATCTTAAAAGCTCAAGTAATGAAACTGCAAGGAGTATTTGAGGTCAACAAGTTTTCTGGCTATGTAAAATTTATGTTTTTGAAAGGGTACGTCTCACAAAAGCAAGGTTATTTGTGTTTGGTGGAATACTTCTTGACAATAAATTTTATCTTATTAATTTCCCCTTAAATGTAGCGACATTTGTGAGCTATGCACATTATCATCTAGTTGTTGGTGGAGGCGTTGTGGGCAACGTCTGCCAAAACAGTGCTTGTCTCAATGCGATAAGATCCAACAACCCGCCACAATCCCTCATCTCCACTCATAAGGGTTGAACTCTGTCTTCCAAGGTGTCAGTGGTCACCCTTAACAAGCAAGATTTATCAGACTACCTCCAACACATCAGCTTGGGTGTTTTGTTTGTACTAGAGTAACACAATCCACCAATCTGGCTGATTTGTGACAAATGCTGGTTGAAAATTGGGATATTATCCCACACCAGTGTCTGACCGAGGATGTGGTTGTGTATTCCACTCACTACTGAGGTCCCTATTTGTTACATGAAGAAATTATTAAACTGCTTTTATATGTGTTGTTTCTAGTAACAAGACAATAACAAAATGCAATGTTTGGCATTGATGCACATGATTTGGCCAGTTTTTCATAGGTTAAATGTTTTACTTATAAACGTGGCACCATTTAAAGTGAAATTAACTTTAAAGTGAAATGAATAAACCTTCCTCTATCACTAAGTATTGTTATGGTAGAAAAAACATTTTGTATTTACATTTTACAAAGATTGATATTACAGGCATTATTTATTTATTGTATATTTACAATCTTTTCCTATTTTTCACATATTTACAATGTATTGTTTAAACCCTAGATTATCTGTTTTATAAATTATATTTATTGCCCTAATAATCCTAAAACAATACTTAAATTTCTATGTTATTGTAAAAAAAAAAAAAACAACAAAAAAAACTTCATCTCCTTGAGTATGCAATGTCTGTCAGTCTCAGAAAGAGACCTAGTAAACACTACTAACGGTACTGTAGAATAGTGTGACTCCAAATTAAGGTCAGCTCTTTTGAACATTGTGGGGAAACTATTTTTCAAGGTTTATGACAAATAATTAACCTGTGTTTTTGATCCAAAACGACACACGCAGATCGGTTACTTGTGGTTCCAAGTCAAACATATTGATCTGCTGTTCACAGGGCATTTATCATAAGAGCACCAAAGAAATTGTACAGTATATATACAACCCCCAAAGTGTAAGGCATGACACAATACAAGAGTATACAGCAAAGTCCCAAGTCGGTCACTTTCAGCTATATGTTATAACTAACCATTCCATTGATGTTTACTTTATTCAATTCAGTTCGAAGCATTTTAAATCCATACCATTTGGCTTAATTCAAATAAAATTAAATGTATGTTTAAAATCATTTAAGTCCCTTTTAAGTTCCGCCTGTGTCCATTTTTGCAGTACTCTGAGACCAGCTCCAGTTCTTCTGGATCGACCAGACATTTTTGTAAAACAGTCCTAAAAGTCATTGTGTACATCCGAATTCTCCAGTACAGTCAGTTTTTTTTTCTCCTGCAAACCACCATAACAACTTTTTAAATAATTGTGAGCTTCACTCCCTTGTGTGCACTGATGTATCATAGGAACTGTACATTTGTACTGATTCAGTCTGTAAACACAGTTGTGTACTTGAGTAGGCAGTGTAGGCCTTTTAGAAGGACGATGCATCTGAGAGTTTGTACAAAATACACACAATAATTAATCTTTGTCTTGTTAAACAGTGGCACATTTTTTAGGTGATTAGGAATCATTCTCTTCTAGGTTGATGGTGACAGGGATTCTTTGTATATAAACATTATTCGTAAAGGCAAAGGACATTTGTGTTTACATTTTTTAACAAACTGCCTTATTATTTACATTTATTGGCACCCCTGATAAAAAAGTAAAAACCCCTGCATCATAATTTCACACTGAATTTAATCTTGTCTGTAAATTATGACTTGATAACAGCAGGAGGGTAAACCCACAGCACCCTAACAATTCCTGTAAATGTAACAGAAAAGCATTTTCGACATAAACTTAACTCTTTTCTAGACAGAGTAGTCAGAGTATCACTGAACTTTTAAATAGTAATCCGCAACTTCCTTTAAAGCTAAAGCATATAACTTTTACAAAAAAATTTTGCTTACATTTTTGTTAAAACTGTCACCATGTTGTGATGGTATAATATGAGAGAGATGATCTTTGAAAAGATCGTGCTCCTAGAACTCCAGCCTGGACTACTACTACTGTCTGAAGAATTGCATGTCCTAGTCAAAAACAACCAATCAGAGCCAGGAGGAGTGACTTAGTACTATCAATCATCCTTGTATATGCGCTCCTTAATGTGCTAATAGTAGAGAATCAACTTTTCTTTCCAGAAAAAACGTTTATCAGCCAACATCGGTGACCATGGTAGGTATCCTAAGCATTCTTCCGGCTCTGTTGTGGTGAACCAGCTGCTGTTTAGCAGAGAAAGTGGGGATGTTGTGAGCAGCATTAACAAGGGCAATTAACAGCGCTAAGACCCTACCCCTGGCTGTGACTGGTTGTTTCTGACAGAGTGATGTATTTGTTCAGAACACAGCAGGACTGCCGGGAGAAGGTAGAGATGCTTGATTTTTTTTTTCAGACTATTAGTCTCATATTGTACTATCACAACATAGTGAACTTGTTGAATTTTGTTAGTTTTTAACAAAATAAAAAAAATAAAAAAAATACAACAGATTTTATAAAAGTTACATGCTGCTGCTTTAAAGACATTCCTGATCAAAATTTCAAGACTGAGTAAAAAGTTATGGCTATTCACATTTCATAATCCCTGATCACAATCAGGTTATAAATTTAACTTTAAATGCAAAACGAGAAACAAGAGCACAAGAAAAAATAATAAAAAAGGCATATGATTGAAAATTGTTTTGAAACTCAAAAGGCTGTGCATCATCTTCCTTTCCTAAATGCTTTCAAAGGAACTTAAGTTAGTTCAATATGCAGGATGCTCCAGAAGAGCAATGTTGCTATCCTGGTAGAAGTCTTTTTTGAGAAGGGTGTTGTCAACTGCAGCACTGTCCAGTTGAAAGACCCAGTCGTCATCACACAGACAAGGCCCCTTAGATAAGAGGGATGCTCGCTTCAGCATCCCCACATAGGCTTGACGACACTGCACAAACTGAAACTCCCCAGGCCTACTCTACTGGTCTTTATAGAAAACATCTCCAGTAGAATTTCTTTTCAGATGTTGTCTTATTATATTAAAGGGTTGCAGTCAGCATCAGTAAATGCCATAATTAGGGTTAAGAAGTCTGGGATCCTCTGTCTTATGACGTTTTAAAGTTTTGACTGATGTGAAAGCCAGATTTGTGCACAGATTTTACCTTTTAAAGTGATTGGTTTTAATGTTTGCATTTTGAACAATTTTCTAACTCTGTTTGGTTTCTTGCTCCTGATTCATCTGTTTGGTTTTTGAAGTGCGACCTAAAGCCTGGTTATGATTAACCATTACTAAATGTGATTTATTTTTTTGTGTGTTTTCTTTTCCAGTCTAAGGAGCTTGATTGAGTGTGAATGACACAGGTGCCAATTTCTCCTAGGAACTTTTCAAGATGGGAAATGCAAGAAAATGTGTGATTCAAGAAAAGTAAGTTACAAAAATCTCCAGTTTTGTTTCAGAACTGAACTGTTGTTATTGAGTGTATACAATTTCTAGGGGTATCAATCAATTTGGTGGGTGATGGAAATATGCTTCCAGGATAATTCCAGAAAAAACTGGGCCAGAAGGGTAAGGGGGCCATGCCAACTTCTCCTTACATTAGGGCACAAGTGCCCTACAGAGTGGAGGTTTGTGAGTCTTAAAGGTTTCAGGCAGGATTGCTAAAAATATGTATTGTCCTTGTTTGAATAGCACCCAAGGCTGTGAGTGTGAAAAATATTTTGTTTTTGTTAGCTGTTCTTGGAAAATAAAGGTTAGAGTTTTAAAAAGTTGAGACTTGTGGGCCGTTGGCTAAAGGTGATTTTTATTTTTGGTGTCCAACCTCATTTGTGCGCTCATTTACAAAATGCGTGGAGACTAGATAAGGCAAAATCTCTCCTAGCAAAGCACAAGAAACACAAGCCACGAACATGCCAGTGAAATCGCCCTCCCTGAACAGGGCTGTCAGCTCAGCAGTTGGAGCCAGCAGGTGTGTAGTTACTCAGTTCCCTGCGGATAGTACTGAACGGCGATAGCTCCAGTTCAGTAGTGCACTCGTGCTCGTTATCATCACTGGCTGTGGCTGAAGAGGGTACGTGGTTACAGCAGCAACAACAGCAGCAGTCCAGGAATGCCCTCCCTAATGGACGACACAGCAGAAGCAGCAGCGCCGGTGTCACGGCGGCCCGACAGAACAGCAACAGCTGAGAGAGAAGATGCAGGACGGACATGGTGTGCTCTGGAACACCAGCCGCCATGTACGCAGATACTATGTTGCATATGTTTTCGGGCACCACACATGCACCATACACGATTGCCAGAGCCACGACTGTGCAGTTCATCTGGCTCTCCAGCCTGATCTGCTTTTTATTGCTGCGAACACTGGCCTGCTCGGCGTGCCGAATCTTACGTGCCGTCACCAGCGAGCACCCAATGGTGAAGAGAGTCGGGAGGCAGAAGTAGCAGCCAAAGCACCACCAAAGCCGAGCACCCTCATAGGTCAGACCAAGCACATAGAGCATATCAGGAAGAGATGTGGATATCCTGATAATACAGCGTTCAACTGGGGGCTCGTCCGGGAGCCCTGTATCCTCTGCTACAAGCTGTCGAATGAGGAGCTCTGGGAGGGCCAAGAGGAGGGCACCGATCCAGATGACTGCTAGCTTGGCTGTTGTAGATGTGCAGTTCTCAATCATCTCATAGTACATCTGAACATTTGTGGCTGCACGGAAGCGGTCAATGCAGAGTGCGCAAAGGGTGAAGGTTGTCACACCCAAGGAGGCAACCTGAAAAGACAAAAATGCAGGTTAAGTTTTAGAAATAATGTTCGAAGGTGAATTGAATGTCAAACCGTTAATCTTTACAGCCACCCTAGGATAAACTTTAAATAAATTAAATCATCCCAATAAACTTGTTCATCATAGTTATGTATTACTTTGATTACTTACAACGCCAGTGTAATAAAATTAACTTCATGGCTGCAGTCACAAAATGTGAACAACTTTAAGTGTTATTACAATTTCAGTAAAGCACTGAACACTATATAAAACATTTAATTTCTTAATATAACTGGGTTTTATAAAATATTCCTTCACCATCTAAGTGCTGAACATGAACCACCATCTTGAAGCAGCTTCTGATGCTCAAACGTGGGTCCTAAGTTCTAATTATCATAGCATGTCCAAGTATATCTAAGTGACAGATTTTAAAATAAAATGAAATAAAGTACATAAAGCTGCTAATGCTTCTTCACATTCAAAATCCCAGCTCCTTCAACTGCACAAGTAACCTCACCATCTGTTGGATTAATTCATTAGCAGCTAAAGTGGGTCTTCATTTGTGTCCTGAAATGACCAATTTCCTTTCAGCACCAAACTTATTCCAACCACTCTCGTTTTGCCTACCTTCTTTATTTTCTTTTTGTCTCACACTTGTCTCCTTTAATTTTTATCATCTTACCATCTCAGAAACCTCTTTTCCTTTTTACAGAACCCTCCCTCCATCCTGCCTTTCATATCAAATTTAATTACAGCAGCCAGA
The DNA here is from genome assembly GCA_903067065.1 of Brachyrhaphis terrabensis. Taxonomy (NCBI): domain Eukaryota; kingdom Metazoa; phylum Chordata; class Actinopteri; order Cyprinodontiformes; family Poeciliidae; genus Brachyrhaphis; species Brachyrhaphis terrabensis. The sequence continues at coordinate 63,503 of CAEGAG010230741.1, read as the reverse complement.
TTCCCAGATGGCCCCAGTGAGCCAAGACTTTGCTGCTGTAAACACATCCTTCCTGGACAGATAGATGTACATGCTCTGCAAGATGTTCAGTGTAAGTAGACCTCCTTCACACATCAAGACACACGCACACACACACCCTGACACAAAGGTCCTAACCAGGCTAATGAAGGGTAACCATACGGAACTCTGAGGAGTAAGTGGTGAAAAAACACCCATAGGCTCCAGGGCCATCAACTCTTACTGCGATCAATGTGACCACTGAACCCGAGACTGTAATTACTTGTCAGACCGTCATGCAACTCTTATGCTTGAAATATATAAATAGATTATTCAACGATATATGTTAGGCAGGTATCTGAGAGCACTTTCCAAAACACTTCAAGATTGTCAAGGCGTTAAGCCATCTTTTAGGCTGGCTGAAGTCAAGACAAGTGTGGAAAGGCGTACTTTTGTGGACCAAACCACTGTAGAAGAATGGGGTTTCCCTATAAATAGGCTGACCTCCCCAAGTTTTGTTTTAGCAAATATCTTTCGCTCCCCACCGAATTACCAAATGGCTCCAAGTTAATTACTTATGTAGGTTTGATGCAGGACAAAATATGAGGTCTAGATCTGTTGCAGTATTTAAATTCCCCAATATCTATTTGAGCAATGTTCACCTGAAAAAAGTCATATGGGTCCACATTCAATTGTTGAGGAAAGACTGGATTTAGTTCAACTTTGAATCTCCTGTCTGCTGAAAATAATCTTTGTGAAAATAATCTTTTCATAGCTTGAAAGGTTTACATTTGACATATTGGCCTCATTTAATGCATGTTAATATTCCACTTAAAGCACTCAATCCAGCTGAGCAGTCGTTTTTTTTTCTGAAGCCAAAGGTCCTTGGGTGAAATCATTCCGTAATACCTAAGAGGCAGTCTTTCTGCAGACTGGTTAAATCCTCAAAAAAACTAAAATGCTTCTGTGCTTCTTTATTGTCATCTTTCAAATAACATTTTGCACATTATTAGAGCAATAGACATACATCCCTTGAATCCGTGTAGCACCAGCAGTGACATGGTAGTGGCATTTTGAGTTTACTTAGTTGGGAATACGTGGCAACAAATGTAATGCATTTGCAGGAAACAGAATATACTATTTTATGATGTAGTCTTACCCCTACGAAAATGTATTTTCTCAGAAGCTTCAAATCTAAGTTTTTTTTTCTGCATCCTTTAGTGCAGCTTTCGCTCTGTTTAAATACTACTGACTCTTCAGTCCAACAATGTAACTCACACATTTATTGGTCAGTTAGGAAAACGGTGAATAATGTATATATAATTTGTTTCTCAAATATGATACAAAATATATGGCATGTGTATGTTAGCCTTTCGGACGCCTAATAACAACCAGGAGCAAGTGGTTTTTCAAAGTTAATCTAATTTGGTCATAAATCCTCATATTTAATAAGAGCAGACTGCACCAAAGGTTAACAGCCATAACAAATGTAAATCAGGTGTACATGAAAACTTTCAGCATATAACAAACACAATTAATTTAAAATCCGTTTTTGGTTAATCGTCATAATTCACCATAATACTTAGCTATGGTAGGGTCACATTACTTTATATCAATGTGTCAGGTTATTGTTGGCACATCAGTTGCACTATTAAATGCCACTGCCTACCTGGGCATTGTTGCTGGTAATGTTGATCCCTTTACGGACACTGTGTACTCATCTACTTTCATCAGGTCAGTACATTCAGTGTTGACCAGTTTTGCCTTCTTCTATATTTATAAAATACATGTTTATATTTTACATTTTTGATGTGAATAAGCATAATAATTCAAATTGCTTAGTGTGACCCACTTCTGAGTCACGAATAACCATCCAGTATACGTGCACAGGTACTTGCACATGCTGAATATTTCATGGCCTGAGAACAGGGCTGGAATGGGTTTAAAGGCTTCCATGGAGGCTCGAGGCACCCAGCTTTGATCAAGTGTGTCAGACTGGAAAGCAAGGGCAGGGAGAACAAGTATAGCTTTGTACTGGAGGGGAGATGAGGGAGTGAGGTTGTCCAAGACTCACAACTGGTGAGGTGTCGAAGCTGTTTGTTTGTGCAGGGACATATGCAAATGAGAGGGTGAGAAACAATGGGAAAAGAGCAGACAAGAGTAATTTACGAGGCAAACAAAGACAGAAAAAAATAACACATCTGTGAGTTACAGACAATGCAAAGAGACAGATGGAGAGAAATAAGTCATGACATCTACAGAATAATTAGCTATGTTAATGTGGCATTTGGTCTCAACAGCAGACCCTGTCATGTTTGCTTTACCTGCAGGTGAGAAAACAGGCCAGGTATCCTCAAGACTTTTGTCCCATTATTTCAAACAATAATGACAAAATAGTTGGTGCGAAGGGATCACTTATTATTCAAGCAATCCATTTGAGAATAACTTTAAAACAATACTTAAGGGTAAAAGGAAATATTTTAGTAATGAAAAACCCTTTGATCGTGAGCACATATTTTTGTGTTTCATTTTTCTATTTGCACAGCAAGTGATTGTCCACCTGTGCTATTTTTACTAATGGCCCATTAACTCTTTAATTAAAGGGCTTGAGCTGGTGGTACAAAAGGTCTTGATTTAAACTGAGTCTTAGTAAAAATTGGTTTAGCAAATGTGGACCACAGTCTGACTGCAGGCACTGCCAGAGGTAATGGGTGCTCTCAGGTGATGTATAGGCTGACATCAAAAACAATGCCCAGCTACAACCACAGTCTTTAAGTAATGGAGCAGGCAGAGAAGGGGTTATTCCACCTACTGCACTTATTCAGAGTAGAGTATGACCCAGTGACTGCGCCAGCAGACCATAACTCCAACCACAAGTCCCAAGTCTTTGACACCAGCCATCTATAAGTTTGGTTGGAAGAAAAACAGAAGTGTAAAAAGTAGGTAAACAAGCATATCAATAAATATATGTCTAAGGCAGGAAGTCATCAGACAGCTATGACATGCAGAGTCTCTTACATCAACCATGTTTTATGCAACTTCAATAGTTACAATTACCAGATCCTTACATTTCACATTTTATATAATAAATATTTCCATTATGTTATTTTCATCTTTTAGTCTCACTTCAGGCATCCTAAATGTCTTAAGCTAGGGTTTGTGAAACAGTGGTGTGTGTGTATGCTCCTATGTGTAATAGATATGTGTATGCAGATAGGCAAAATGAGCCGGTCTGGGTACAGATTCTGTTTTGCATGAAAAATCGTCTCTTGCAACACTGATTGATTCTCTATCCTTCTCTGGATGGAATAAAACATCGATCTTACATTTGAGCCCATCTATTCTACCCAGTTGACTAATTTGTCTTGCTAATTTAGGACTGTGCATCTCTGATGGGTTGTTATTGAAAAGTGAAACCCCCTTCTACCATAGAAATGCATTCTAGTGGAGGAAATGTCAGAATGACAATTCTATCATATGACAAGTCTTCAAACATTTGAACTACATAAGAGAATAAGTCACTGGTTACCACTTCGGTCTGCAAAGAACGGCCAACTGAGGCTACAATTCACGCAAGATTACCCAGAATATCAGATTGGAAAATTTGTATGTTTCCGTTTGTAACATTTAAATAGCAGAGTACGATATTTTTCTAATCAGTATGAAAGCATCAATCTATCAGGGTGATGTTGACATTTTCTTGGCACGCTTAGTCTCAACTGAGCACCATTTTAGCGTCAGTGTTTTTGCTGATGTTGTCCATTCTACTAATACCTCAGAGTACCTGTCTACTAATGACTAGTTTCAGTAGGATAATAAACCATGCCTGCAGTTGGCTCCTTAACATACCTGCTGCCTAGTGTAGCTTTGAAGTAGCCCTACCATACTAAGAATAGTGGGCAGCTTGGCGACTGTGTTTTTCCTGACTGGAAGTTTTCTTTCTTGCAAGCAACAAAAACATATTGGAATAACATGACCTTAATTACTCTATACAGCTTGTGAAAACTCCGGTCTTTCTGAAATCTTATAAAAAAAAGTTTGAACCCAGCAAAAAGTGTTTAGAGAACCACTTTTTCAAACCTTAGTACAACTTAATACGATTACTATTACAATCAGTAGGCAATTACACTGTTTTTTACCCTCCCTAGTAGATAGATCAGTTCAGTTGTTGTGGATGCATATTAATTATGTGAGTCAGAACATTTCATATATGTTGCCTTTGCGATATGAAGTGCTTTTGTGCTGTTTACGAATGCGAGCCCAGAATGGATTTACGATTTAACTCCATTCTGTTAACTCGCTCTATAAATTGAGTTTTCATCGGGGGGTTTTCAAGAGAACTGAAAAGAAAAAATAACTGACGGCAAATGGAGGAAATCAATACTGCTTTTGTGCAAGTAAACATACAAAGATCCATAGACTGACACATCAGTACCATAAGTGCTCCTTTCATTGAATTAAAAGCAACTATGCTGTATTTCATTGCTTTTGCTCCAGTACGCTACAGTGTGTATGGGGCTATTTTTACAATACTTTTCCCTCCCATTAAGTTATGTCCTAATCTATGGCAGATTTCCTCTAGACATCAGAAAAATCACATTTTGCCCTCAGCATAAAGTGTCTACTGGAGGACTACCATTCCAGGTCATTGATTTCTGCCTGGGAGTGTTGTAAGGTCTTGTGCTGCTGCAATGACATTACAGAATATGTTGAAATCTACAAAGACCAGTGCCATATGCTAATGTTTCTATGTTGACCTACAACTTCATAATGGCAATGATCTAATAAATATTTCAGGCTTACATGGATAATTATCAGTTTGGTTAATTGCACCCAACAGCAGACCCAAACTTTACTGCAAGCTGTTGTCTGATCTTGTTACAACACATAGAAGCACAGGATCTGCTCATCCATAGAAAAAGAACTAACTGAATGAACCATCATGAATTATAGATAATGCAGAGCTGCTAATTACATATATGAATAATTAAAACCATTAACCATCAGTCATGTTCTCATAGACTAGCTGAAATTGAATAGAGGATGAGTGCCTTCATACAACATTGGGTGTATGTTTTATCTTTATCAGTATATATATATTTAGTATCCTGTGTCTGTGTGTGGCCAAATGCTCTCTGATTGGCTTCAAGTGCATGGATCTGTGTACCGTCCCCCTGAGGGTTGTTTCTAATCACAGATAGCTGATGCAAAGAGAGCAGGGAAAGAATTTCTGAGGGGAGAAAATCCTCGGGCAGTGATCAGTGAGAAGGCTATCCCATCCATCTGGAGGATGAGCACACTCTACTGACTTTGAGTTTGTGTGTTAGACTGTTTGTGTGCCTGTGTAAGATTAAAAGACATAAGTGAAGATTAATTCCATGAAGATGATTACCTATTAGGGCCTAGCAAAAGTAATTTCATTCACTATGGAGTTATTCTTTAAACATAAAAGCATGAGGAATATTATAACAGCATCTGAGCTCTTTTTAGTGGCTTAATATACCGATTCATTACGCAGTAACACCATGAAATCGAACTTGTGATTTTGATTCAGTTGCTTCGAGTTTGTGTGCCGGTGCACATTGAAAGTAGTGACTGTCAAGGTGATGTATGTCCTGCCATTACTAACAATTTCAACACTATATATGAATCTACCTCTGGCTGCCTGTGTGCTTCTATGAGACCCTAACCACCTCTCTTTCTTCTCCTTCACAAATCAATAGTTCCCTCTTTTTTCTTTACTCCTAGCTTTTACCATGCTCATGACTCTGGGACAGGTGGAAAGCATCTCTGGAGCACAAGCTGGAGGGGGAAATGGACTGCCCAGATAAAAAAAACAAACAAACTAGGGAGAATGACCAAATACAGCCGTGCATGGAAAAGTCTATAATATGATGATTCATAGGATTTTATTGAGAGGTATATTAGTAGAGGAGCTGAAAGTTCTGTCTAGATTTGTATTATCAGAAAATGTATATCATTTTCCTTCTGTTTTGCAATTCTGCATCACATTGTGTTAATCTTTTATAAATCCCCCCAAAATACATGGAAGCTGCTGGAAACATTAAATTGCAAGGTGTATTATTACTCCTAAAATTATGATCTAACCTAGCTGCTTATAATGCCTTCAAAATTAAAAAATATATCCAATTCCCTGAGCTATGATACTAAAATAGCTGTAATAGAGGAGCACAATACTAGATAATATTGTAACCGCAAAAATAATGAGAAATATTGCAACGATATTAGGGTGGAATAAGAACCTATTTTCTTCTTTTCTTTCTTCCAACACTGTGACCTTCAGCATTCTGGACAATGTCATTTGTGACTTATGTGAGGATCTACTGCTGTGATTGTTCAGTTGGCTAAATAGTACATTATTACCATGTAAACTGGAAGTTCATACCACTTGGAAATATATTATTCTACTTTTATTAGAGTCCAAATAGACCTTTGCATTATGCACACAGTGATATTGCAATTAAATTGTCATTTGCTGTGCAGCCCTAGAGGAAGATATGGCAACAGGTTAGCAACACTTACTGCCGTAGCAGGAATGCTCCACAATGATCCATGTCATTTACAGTATTGTTTTGAAGTTTTAAAACAGAGTTGTTCCAGAATCTTGTGCAAAAACATTGGAATCCGTATTTAGTCTCCACCCTTTCCTTAGTACCTGTCGCTACACAACCTTCATGATGAGGTACAGATGACAGCAGCCTCTTCAACAAAGATGTTCAGGATTTTTCTGCAAATGACATTTTCCTAAAACATACTGAGCTTCTGTTTTTTCCAGCTATTCAGCTCCACCTCTAACAACTTGGCCTGTCAGGAGCAGCTGGGAAGTGGAGGTGGGGGGCTGTAACTGAGGAAGTAGACAACATGTGAGCACACTTAATCCTTTTCGTATAAGTGCATCACACAGCAAGATCAAAATGATTAAATTCTAAGATGAAAAATAGGATCTAAGAGAAGCTCAAGGCATTGCATGGTCAATCAGACCAATAGACTCAGCACAATTAATCTGGCCTCAGCTCCTGAAGTACCATCACAAGTAAAGATCAAAAGTAGCCAATCATTAAAAGCTCGCAAAGTTTTAGCATATCGCAAGCACCAACAGATGCCTAAAGCAGTGAAATTGGAAGGCACGAGAGCGTCAAACAAAAGGTTTAAGGAATGGCACAAAGACTGCATTTTTTTCTTCTTCCTTTATTCATACATAACATGTGAATAAAGAAAGGTAGGAGTTCGTCTTGTGAGTGGTAGATTGATGGTTCGAACCCCTGCACATGATTGCCTCTGGGTCAGATAGTCATGTTCATGTCTGTTTGTGTACTGCAGTCAGAGAGGTGAGTAGGCTAAGCTAGTCAGATAAATGGCGTGGATGAGGAGAGAAAATATCAAAAGGGAAGGTCTGAAGCATTCAAAAATCATTCCTAATGCTCTGACATGGAACTGTTAACCTCACAGGTCAAATCTTAGGCTGGAAATGTGTCGACTCCAAAAGTTGTGGTCTGCTGCAAACATATCACCGTGTTTAGCATGTGAACTTGTAGCTCCACATAACACACAGCCATTGTGTGTTATGTTTTTAACCTTTGCAAGACTATAACATACAAATAACTAACTCTTAACACAAAAAATATTTTTGTTGCTAATATTATGAACATGATTAACTGTTGTAGCTGTTTTTCTTAAACTCTTAATACTTTAAACAAACTAATAAGGAATAAACAGTGAGTCACCGGAAACAACTAATGGTTAAGGAAAAACAGTAAATACAGTTGTAAATTGTGAAATTTTTGACAAATTTTATTTATTTTTTTTTAAATGTAAGGCTGCAACCGCAGCTGTGTGTGCATCAGGCGTGCATTTTGTAGGCCATCATTTTTTGTCACAATACCAGCAATTGTGCAGTTGTGATTGGTTTTAATATATTTTTAATAGCAATCATGACCAATTCTAACATTGTCTATAATATTGCTAAAAATATTCTCTTTGCAAGATACAAAATCCAAAATTCTTCCTAATTAAAATGGCTTGAACATAATGAAATGTTTACCTTAAGACATTCATAATATGCTTAGTCCTTAAAATGTTTGCGTTTTAGTTTTTATTTCTGTTCATTCATTTGTTTTATCTTGATGTTTTTAAATTTAGATGTCGGCTCATTTTGAAACACCTCAATCACTTTCTTAGTAAGTTACAACTGTTAGTATAATTCAGCTTCAAACAAGGAGCTTATGTTTACGATATTATAGAATCATTTGCAAGTCAAAACGACATTTATGCACAGTGATTTAAGAAGAAATAAACCACTAAAACTGTAATGTTAAATGCTAAAATTTGGGTGCACCTGGCTTGGTCATTGCCTTCCTGTGCTATTCCATTGTATTGTATTGTAGCACATTCTGATTGTAATAGATTATAGTTCTTAGACTTTGGAGAGAGTCAAAATTTGAGTTATCAGGTCAAGCTGTTAAGAAAACCAAAAGGTATCGGCCAGGAAAACCCCTATGGGTACATCTCTACTTTGAAAATAAAAAGACTTCAAATTTAGAATCATTTAGTGATAGGCCAATAGTTTTGGTTAACTTTTTTTTGAATAACTTGTTTTCACTTCCATAACACTAACAATTATTTTAAGTTTTTTTATTTACTTTTTTTACTTGGCCTTTTGTTACTGATCTCTTTCCCATAAATGCCAATTGCAAAAACTCCAATTATTGCCGATTAGTTTTGGCTCAGTTATCAGTTTCAAGCGTAACAGCCAAGACGAGCTGTCTGGAAAAAGCAGCCGCAAAGCATACCGCAGATAATGAAAGATGGCTGTTTCCCAAATTTTTGATTTTGTTCAGTTTTCCTACAATTTTACAGCTGTGTTTGCTCGCACCCCACAGCAGAAGATTGCTTTTTCTTTGAGGCTGAAAAAATTCTACCCTCCACTGAATGCTGAATAAAACAAGGTTTACCAAAGATGACACCACAGGGAACCTCCACTCTCTGCGGAGGCTCAAGCAATCTTCTTATTTCATATAGACATGCTTGTTGCTTGTGTCTATGGTTACGCGTGTCGTCTCTCCAAATTTTGATACCGACATCAGTAACTTTGTTTTGTTAGGAGAAGAATGAAGTCAGTCCCCACTGAAGGTAATAGCTTTAGGTTATATTAGTTTGTTTTTACACATACATGCACACGCACTCACACAAACCAAGGTCTGACTCTGTGTATGTCCTGTGATGATTTCATCTTCTCGTGAAATAAAGGGGTGGAGACTGTTGGAAATATTTTAATTATGCTAGTTTTAATGATGATTAACTTTAGCGCATGTTGAAATATTAGACTGATCCTGATTGTTTTGAGTAGGCCTCAGTTTAGATTAGATTTAGACTCATAGTTTAATCGATACAGAACTTAATCAGTAGAACATTTTTCTTAGATATAATGAGCACAATTTTATTAAAATTAGTCCTCATGTCTGTTTTATGAGTTTGAAGATATTATATGAAATGTGTGCTAATTTTTATAATCAAAATCTGCTGTTTGATGCCCTGGTTCAGAGGAGAGGTCAAGAGAGCTCTGTGCGGTTCAGGAACCAGTCTGAAATGAGAAACACAGATAGCTGATAAACTTTGGTCCCGCTTTCTTGAGTGAAATGTTTCCATATGAAATGAACACATCTATTGTTCGTATGCTGGGAAAGTGCGCAAGGAGGATAGCTTAGACAGCGGATAGATTCATCCCTTGGCCTTGGCAACACCTGCATGGTCTCTGGCGTACAAACAGCAACATGTCATTAAGGGCTGTTTGAGTCCACCTCTAAACTGTACGTTAGAACGCATCAGATAGAAAACACGGCTTGATATGAACGTAATTGAGCTAAAACAGCTGGTCAGATCACTGGGGTGGAACTGTCTTAACTTCCACACGCAGTGGTGTCCGAAGGCGCGTCTTTGTATTTTTGTATTTTTCTAAGGTAATTAATTTCTTCTTTGTGGCTTTGGTTTCTGATGGTTATGATGAGTTATTGATGTGATTTTATGCACTTGATTGTTTCAATAAAATTCTGGTTGATAGTGAAGTTGAACAGTGACTGTTGTCTTTGTGGTTTCACTTTTACACACGGCATTAACGGACCTGGGGAGACGAGCAACCAACGAGCAACAGGTAGAAAATATCTCTTTTCTCAACAAGACAAATAAGCTCCTTTCTTTTACAAACACATGTACTGCATTAAACAGACCTTCCTGGAAGCGTGTCAGGAGGTTATTGAAAGACAATGCAGTCAGAGTATCAGACTCTGATCTAACAATAATTAAAACATATGTAATACCAAGGGGTTTGCTGAAGCAGACCAAATGCCAATAAGTGCTTATTAATATTGCATAGACAAAAAAATTGTGAAAAATAAATCTCTGCATATTGAATGATGAGCAACAGCAAAATGGCAATAAATTATATTGTAAATTTGATTTCTAGAGCACAGATTCTCAAACTTTTTTACATCAGTAAATGCTAGGGTCTCAAAGTACATCTATGCTGACAAACATTTTTAAACAGGACTTTATAAGTACAACTACTTTTTCAGTTCTTCAAGCCTGGTAGTACTTAAAAAGGGTTGTGACTAAAGCGTAATTTTAACCTCTTATCCATTCCCAAACCTGTATTAATGTATGTTTGGCTCCTTTTCAGCCATAATGTTTTCATCTTTTAAATGAGTTTCAAACCTGTGTCCCAACTTTCAAATGATGGGAGATATTAAAAAGGTTTGGGCCTCTGGGAAGAAAGTACCTGGTTTGTACAAAAGGCATCACATTTGACACTGATGTAACTGGAGGAGGTGAGCTCACAAAGGACATGTTGTAAAAAAACAGTAAACAGCTCACCTGAAGCAACTCTCTAGTTTGTAGATGGAGAGCATTTAAATCTTTGGAGCTTTCTGTAACTGAAACCTCTTTGAAACTTGACTTATATGAACATGCAAAGCAAGAGGGAACACTCTGAAGACCATATTTCTGATTTGTTACTTTACAAGTGTGATGTCAATTAGAAATGACACTGATTGCCTCTTAACTCAATAGAACCACCTAAAGAAATGAACAGAATTACCTCCACGTATGGTACCACTCTGCAGGTAAACTCCCCCAACAGCCATGACTTCGTGAGCTCATGGAAAACCACCATGGGGAGGCAGAAGAAGATGAGCACAAAATCCCACACGGCCAGGTTGGCCAACAGAGAGTTGGAGATGCTTTTCATGTAGTAGTTCTGGCACACGATGCACAGGATAGCGATGTTGCCCGCTATGCCCACCAGGAAAATTACGCCGGATACGCATGTGATCGCGTAAGCGCCAAAAGTTTCGGTCGTCACTGGGTAGAACGGGTTCTTGATCTCGTCTCGAAAATCCGGCGAGCCAGGAGGGGTGATCGGTGTGGCATCCCACGGGTTCTCCTCCTTGAAGGTGAAAAACTCTGGCCTCCTGGTGAAGAGGTCAAACGGGATGTCGGTGGAGGTGAGAGCCACCGGTTTGGGGACGGGTTCCCACGGAGGCATAACCACAGCGCTTCTGTTCTGCTTGTTTCTCCACCTCTTTCCTGCCTTTGAGCCTCTCTGGTGCTTGTCCCCCTCCTCCGACACCCCTCCTCCGTCTCCCCGAGCCATTGAAGGAAGCTTAGCCGCATTGTAGTGTCCACCTGCCGGCGTCCCTGCACCATTCAACTTTATCCTCTTATTATGGTGGCGCGTCGCGTCCCAGTGGGACAACCCGCCAGGATCCTCCACGGGTGTCACGCTCCTATTGAAGTCGCGTTTAGCGTGTCCGGCTCGCCTCGTTTCCCCCGCTGCCGCCCTCTTCCACGGTCGAGTGGAGTTAAGGGTCGCACCTGTAGCGTATCCCGGGAAGAGCGCGCGGTCTCGGGCTTTGTTTTGGCGGCTCTCCCGGGGCGGACCGTGGAAAGTCCTGCCAGAGTAGCCGCCGCTGTTACTGTCGTCTTGGCTCCCAGCTTCTGCATGACTGTTTTTCAGGGATAACAACACATGTGCATGAGCGAGTATTATAACTAACGTCCAAGGCTGCAGAACCTGCATGGTCCAGGAGTTATATCACCGAGCGCAGCTTTAGTCCATCCTCATGATGAGCTGCGTCTGCAAACCCCGCTGCAAAAATATCCCAAAAGCGCCGTGTCTCCGTCAGCTTTCAAAGAGTTGAGATTGTCGGATCCAGAAGGGAGTCAACAGATTTTGCAGAATGATGCATTTCCAAGCCCACGCTCTACAACATTTATTTTCCAGTTGTGCTTCTATCTGAGTGTTAGTTCACTGGGTTGGGTCGACAGCAGCAGCAGCGTCAATGCGGTGCAGTCAGTGTGTAAAGCCCGCTAGACTGTGATGCACTGGAGAGGAGGGAGAGTGAAACAAGAGGGAAAGAGAGAGGGGGGAGCGGTTGATGCGCTCTCCTTATCTTTCTTCCTTCGTTTTCTGTCCTGGTGTAGGACCGTGCGCTGCAGGAAAATAGACTCCCCTGGCGGCTAACCCCGATCTGTCATCCCTCATCCATCATGGAGCATCCAGTAGCCCCGGAGCACACTACGGCTGTTGCCTCCTCCCCTCCGGCAGAGAGGAGCATGCCACGCCCGGCAAGACGTGCTAATAAATACATTCCCCGTTCTTTTTTTTTTTAAATTTTTTTATTTTTTTTTTATTTAACGGTTCTCTTTTACGCACAGGCGGCGCTGTGACACAAATTGAGCACGATTTAGGTACATGGCATTAATTTTTGGCGGAACAAAAGCAGCGAGTGAACTTAATGAAATGCATTCGAACCCCTCGATCTGTAACATTTTGTCATGTTCCAACTTCAAACGTCAATGCATTTTGTTGAGATTTTATTCGATTGACTTCCACGAAGTGGTGCATAATTAGCAATAAAAATAAGTAAAATGTGACATGTTTTCCCTCCCCTTCAGTCCAACACTCATTTTATCTTGGAGTGTTGCAGTAAATTTTCTTTTGTATAAATTGATAATTTGAAAACCATGCATCTTCTTCTTGCACTTCATAATTATTCTTCCATTTGTAAAACCCCATTTGTCACATTTGGTTATGTGACAAGACCTGAAAAACTCAAGAGGTATAAACACTTTTTGAGAGGCATTATACATTCTAATATTATGGCCTTTAACTCCCTTACTTTGTCTCTTACTTTTGTCTCCACATCCTCAAAATGACTTGCTTTGAGCAAAATCTTTACCAAAAGTGATCTTAATTTGTTGTCTGAGTTAATCCCACTCAACTCCAGGCAATATTGACGTTGACTGTGGAGATTTCCGCTTCAAGCATCAATAACTGGATGGGTCATATTGTACCTAAAGCCAATCAATAGCCTTATCACAGTTTTTCTGAAACCACTAATCCTTTGGTGAGAGACTTTCAGAAATACCCCTGAATAGGATCCAAGAGGCTAAACCTAAAAATGTGAGAGGAAACATTTTTAGATGGTAACCAATATTGGTAACAATATCTTGCTGCCTCATCCTCACAGGGGAAATCCATGAAGGTTATCTAAAAATAGATTCTTTGAGTTTGTCTTGTAGTGTCAGTTGCAGATGATCAGGAAAGCTGTGACTCATTTTAGTAACTGAAAACTGAAGAGCAAGTGATTTAATTCCCATATGAGACACGGAATCCAAACTAGTCTTTGAATGGAACCCACACTGGGTTTCATGGTGAAAACTAGAAAGACCTGTCTAAAATGTAGTAATATGTGTCCTGCTACATCCTGTATAAAGCAATGCAGCATTTCAGAAGAAGAAAGCCATAACTAGTGTCAAACATGTTGGTGCTAGTGTGATGGTCTGGGATTGCTTTGTGAATTCAACAACTTGCCATAATCAGAGGAGATTTTCTTAATAAGACATCCTGCCCATTGTTTTCTGTCCATACTGAGTGATGTCACTTCTTCATTATGTGTCCATGTCAATTGATGACTTGTATGGCGGGACGGTAGTTGAGGCTAATCAAAGCAGTATGATGTTCGGTACTCCTGCTATGCAATTTTGATTCTGGTGTTTATTTAGATATTTAACGTTTAGGTATATTCTAAGCATTTTGCTGCTAAATTATGGCAGTAATAATTCCCTGAATCCATTAGTCTGCCACACAGATCTGAGATGCAGAATGTTACATTGACATTCACCTTGGCTGTTACTTTTTAAGAAATGATGTAAGCAGGCAAGTGCAAGGAGTGTAAATGAGTGAAAGCAAGACATAGATAATATCGGAGTTGCTCTATCAGGTGGTCAGTGTGATGAAGAGGGTTTCTGCAAAGTATATAGGGAAATGTGGTTACTTTAAACAAAAAAAAAAAAAAAAACACTGTAGGAAATGGACATCTGTAGCCACAACCTATTATCAGGTACGTCCAGCGGTCAGTCAATAGTTCAGCAGACCTCTCGAGGCTAAATGAAGTGAGCATTATTATCTGTCAAGTGCTTTAAGTACTTTAAATGGACTCACTGCTGGAGGATAAGACCACATACATTGTACTCCTGTGGAGTAAAGGGACACACACTTTCCGACCTGAAAGGCTGCACAGTGGAGTACATTACATTTATACACCATAAAAGGCACTTTTACCAGTTATTTCAGTTTAACGGTGGATTTGTACATTAGCTGTGTTCGAATTCAGGGTCTGCATCCTTCGAACAACACGTCTATGTAGGATGGGTCCTTCACAGGCTGCGAATAAACGTCGACCGGAAGGGCAAAGCTGTGAATTCGGACAGGTCTAGGCTTCACCAACTGTCCCCGCCCCCACCGCAGAGTAACTCAAGTTGCCTAGAAACTGTGACAGCGTAAAGCAGAGAGCGGTGAAGAAAAAAAACAAAGCAAAACAACGGAGCCGAAGTTTGTTTTTCAGTCATGTATTACTGATTTCTGTATTATTCTTCACCTTTAATAGTAAAGGATGTTCCATAGTAAAAAAGGAAATCGTAGTTTCATTCTAAAATGTTCAAATGTGTATTGCACTTGTCAACAAGGAATACATATAACCAAATTATTCATTTACAAATATAATACTCTCCAGATCTCAGATAGGACATTACAGTTAAATAAAACTAGTATGTTTGAAGGCTTAACTTTAATCAATCAAACCGATTTGCTCTGCTTTGAAATACTTTAGTAAACCAAACATTTTTCAACTAGACCTGTCTGAATAATATCGGAGTTTAACGTCCTCATTGGGGAAAGCTAGCAGGAGTTTTTATAACAATGTACCAGGAGTTAGGCGTTCTCCTCCAGTATACCGAACCTGGAGCGCCCGGCCAGCTGACAGCTGGTGAGGGGAGCTGGCTGTTAACGCAGCAGGAGCTGACATGTCCGAAAATGTCAGAACAATATTGCAATTAGGTGACGTATAGATGAACCGAGCAGATATTTGAGACTTACACACTTACATTCTCGCCTAAAAATGTTGTACCAAATCACATTGTCATTTAAAGTGTAATATAGCAAAATAATTTGGCGCTCTTCACCGCCATTGTCGCTCTGCCTGAATGCCTGGTTGGGACTCGCAATGAATTATGGGATATGTTGGGCCGTGAAGGATACACCGGACCCATCCTTCAAATTTGGGGAAAAGAAGGACGCATTTGGAGGAGTCTTCGAATTTGGACAGGCCTTGTCGCCACGCTATGACGTAATCGGCCTACAAATCCGTCCTTCGAAGGATGCAGACCCTGAATTCGGACACAGCTATTTTAATTCTCTTAGTAGTTCAGCATATTGGCAGACAGAAATGGACATCTCGCTGGTGACCTTCTACATCAAAAAGGTGATGGAGCCAACTCCAGTCAGGGAATCGAATCCCCCCCAACGCACAAGTATCCAAACTATGCCAAGTTTCACCATGTGGAGATAATCCATAGTCAGTATGATGGATTAGCTGAGCAGCTTATGATGATATCTGTATTTTTACCTTGGTTTTTCAGTGATGGAAAAAACACCAGAAGTACAGTTAATTCCTTATTTTGGCTCAGATGAGTTTTTAATAGTTCAGATGTCAAGGTAAGAGAAGGTACAGTTAAACATACAGCGTAGGAGTCATGAGGTTTGCAGGCATTCTTCCAATGTTGCATTTTGAATTGCAGATTAAATGTGTCCAACAGGCTATGCATAGCATGTAATGAAAACAAAACAATAGAATGTTTATTCTTGTTATTATATATATATAAAAAAGGGCAGTTTACATAAGGCCATTGTAACTTCAATACCTTTTTCTCTTTTGAAAACTGCACTTTGAATTTACTTGGGTTATCTTTGTTTCATATTAAAATTTGCTTGATGATGGAACAGGAAAACTAAATGTTTAAGGATGTGAATGTTTTTTTATGGAGCTGTAGTTATATTAGGATTTATTGTTTCTACCATTTTGACACTTAATTGTATGAAAATTCTGGCCAAGCTAATTTCACAGTAAATGTTCAGCGTTTTTACACACTTCACATAGAGCTGTGTATGTGACCTTGAATACAACAACTGCAACTCACAGAAGCATTTTAATCATTTGGAAAAAGAACAGGGCAACACTTCACATGTAATTATCATGTCTATTGTGAATGTGGTCCACAGAGACTGTGCGATTTGGCGTGTGTGGGTAGAGATAAAAAAGAAGAGCTTCTCTCTCAGATGTACTCATGCGTGGAATAACTAAATGGTTTAAACGCAAAGGGACTTTAAAGGGCACAAGCCATGTGTGTGAACACATGACATAAAAAAGGGAGGAAGTGCTTTCGTGCACAGCAGGACGTCAGGATACACACATGTTAAAAAATCTTGAGTTTAGTGAGGCATAAGCACAGCCTGAAAAATACCTCCAGGCCATAAACATTTCATGTATTTCATGGATATTTATTATGTTGTGCTCTGTGAATAACAAATTATACACATTCAGTCACAAACAACTTGTCAAAACCGGCCATCTTGGATTTTAAAGTTGAGGCTTATGATGTTCCTCTGACTTTTCAGGTCAGATGGAGAACTTCAAAGGCTGTTCCAGTTAACTTTACCTGCTGGGAATCTCCACATCAAAATGAAAACACTTTTCATCAATAGAGAGAGATGATGCGTGTTTGAGTTATTTTTAATCATGCCATTACATGTAAAAATGTTCCATCCTGACCAAAATTGACACCAAGCCCAGGGTAAATCAAATCTTTGGATAATTGAGAAAAACATTACATTTTATTCAAGCTGAGTACTGTGTTAGACATCCATGAATTATTTACAGCTTTTTAAAGTTATTTCTTTTTTAGCAGGGAACCGTTCTCCACATGATTTAGTATTAACTGGAGATTTTTACAGCCCTTTTACCCCATTGCAACGATTTAATTTGGTTCACCTCAGTGGGAAACGGCTCATAACGTACAGCTACAATTAAGAAGAGCAGACTTTTCAGGTGAAACTGTGGTAGAAAGACTAATAGTCATTGTGTTGTATTTAACATGCTACAGAAGTTAGTGAAAATCATTCATTTCTTTAGTGCTTTTTAATCCTTTTATCCACTTTGTTAAGACACATTTTATAGACGTCCGTTTACAGGGCAACACAATGGGCTGTTGCTCCTAGAGGTTTTTGCTGAAGTCACTGTTACAGCTCTTTATCTCTTTATGGTGAATAATGTTAAAATCCTCTGATATCAGCAGAAAACCATAAGAAGCTCTTAGCATCATTCCTGCTAGGCTGAAAGGTGGTGTAAGCTGTTTCTGCAGCTTGTTGATCCAATATTGCCATCTAGTGTTTTTCAGCACACAGCTAACATGTTCTTCAGAGAAAAAAGATCTTACTGACGATCTTAAGGCGTACTTTTCCCTTGCAGTGACTCTTATATTTAATTTTTTTTTCCTGTACCTTAATTTTCCTTTATTTCCACTTACTGTATCCAAAGCTGATTACTTTTTATTTCATCATATCTTCTCCATTCCATTATCACCCAGGCATATTCTGTTCTTAATCCAGGGTGAAGACAAATTACTGCAACACATTTTCAACATGTTTCACAAATTTATCTTCATTTAGTCTTTTTTTTCCCTTTCATTAACTTCTCCCTCCCTCCTGGCTCTCACCTTTGTGATTAAGCACCTCTTCGTCCTCCATCTCATCTAATTCTGAACATTATTTATCACTCACTTGGTGGGAAGGTGATGCTATTAACCCATGAATAAATTATTTTCCAAAAAAAGATTAAAATTCAAAGGAAGGAATGTCTTTGAAGAGTCCTACATAAAATCTCTAAGTCACATTTGTAGAGTCATTTACATGCAGATGATTCAACTCACAATGACATTCTACAGCAAAACTAAATGTGTCCACATCACAAGCTTCTGCCTGGTATTAATTGCTTAATAGAGATCACAATATTAGCTGAAGATCTGCCATATGATTGCATTGAATGACCCTGACTGGAGACACAATTACAATATATACTATTTTCTCATTACTACCTATCCTGATTTGATGTTTGAGGATCACTGGTTCTCATAAAGACTAATAAACATTACACTTAATGAACCAGTTAATTCATATGCCGCTTTAGCAGAATAACCTAATGAATGTATCTATGTAGCACCAGCACCTAAAACATGCCTTTCAGAATGGGTCTGTTCATAAGTACAAGCCATTATATGGCACCTACCTGAGATCCAGTTAAATGCGTTCTTTCATCAATTTGTTCCCCTTCTTCATGCCCAGCTAATGCCAGTTTTGTCCCAACATAAAGTACTGTCCTTTGACAGTCATGTACTTGACCATGGCATATCACTTTTCCTTTTGGAAATTAAGTATTTTGATTAATTAGGTAATTTTGCAGCTAGGTAATCAGAAAATATTTAGACATATTGTGATTTAATTTAATTGTGTGTTATTTTCTGAAGATTGTATTCATGCATAGCTGTTACGTTTGATTGTGGCTCTAATCTCTTTTTAAATCCAGATGACTTATGAAACACACTACATCTTCAAAAGTTATCGCTCATTTGAACCCCAAACTGTTCCCACAAAGTCAAGGTTATGAAATTGTCTAGAAACATTTTGGTATGCCGAGTTACTTTCACTTTAACTACACAGCAGTTCCAAACTATTTTCCCTTCTTCACAAAACATAACACTTAACATCCTGCAGTCAGTCAAGTATATTTCTCTTGGCAACTGCCAAACTCAGACTCGTCAACAGGTTTACCAGACAGAGAGGTATAATTTGACACTCTAGAGAACACATCTTCCCCACTCTGGAGTTCAGTAGTGGTGTTCCTTTTTGCAGTTGTAAGTGTAAGGGTTGGATGCTGCTGCCCAGCCATGGAAACCAATTGCATGAAGCTTTGTATACACTATTCTTGAGCTAGTCTGGTGACATCCGTGCACCTCAGCATCTGCTTATTTTACTCTGTGCTTCATGGCTAAGTTGTTGTTGTTGTTCCCAATTAATCCCACTCAGTACCATCTGACAGTCAAACATTGAGTAGCAAGGAGATTTCTAGTTTGATTGCACAAGTGGTGCATTATAACGGTAGCACATTGGATTATACTGAGCTCTGAAGAGCAACCCATTTCACAAATGTTTGTAGAAGAAAACTGCATGGCTAGCTGCTGGATTTTAAATACCATTGGCCATGAAAGTGATTGAAAAAACTGAATTCTGTGTTTTACAGGGACAACCCAATACTGAGAGAACTTTCCTAGACCTCCACCAATTTTTTGTGGGACTCTCATAATTACTTATTTTCTTTCAGTAAATGCTAAATTACATCAATGTGAAAAGATGTTCAGTATTATTTAATTTCAAGAAGTCCTCATAAAATGCAGAGACAGCTATTTATTAATATTTTAACAGTTAGTGAATGAGTAGCTTAATCTATACAATCTGCTATTACTGACCCTTTGAGAACATTCGTGACCCAGATATGGCCCAAAATGAAAATGGTTCTGACACCCCTGGTTGAGAATAACTTGAAATCAGTTTAAGTAGATGAAAAGCAACCGGTGGCAAAATTCTCATTTTTTGATCCAAAAAAAGCAGACACAGAGCAGCCAAAACATCAAAGGTATAAAATAGTTCAAAGAAGGAATTGCAATGACTTTATAATACTCTTACAAAGCCTCTTTTTTCCCTGTCAAATGTACAGTGATAATGGTATAAGTAACATTCAAACAAATATTGTTGCAAATAAAAGTTTTTTAAAGTTTGCTGGTCTATGCTGGTCATCTCATTAAAACTAAGGAAGACAATCACACAATCGGTGCTGTTTATCAATTTGGATAGCTAAGAGCAATTTCCAAAAGATTTAAAGGTCCCCTTTCGACAGTGGATTGGTTATTCATAAGTGAAACAGGTTCAAATTTCCTAGTCTTCCATATTTGTGAATATTCTGTCAGAAAACTTTTACTCTGAAGTGGGATGATGCTGTGCTGAAGAATTGCTCAGAAAACCATCTTAGAAATTTACAAAGTTTATTTGCTTAAACAAAAAAAAAAAAAAAAAAAAGTCAACATAATATATTTTTTAATTAATTTTGGTCATTTTGTCTGTGTAACAATTAGATAACTTTTTTAAGCAAAATTTGGAGAATCATTTTCAGTCTGAAAATGATTCCGATATTGTCTTATTTGTTGACCAGGCTGTCCGAGTTCTAGGTTCCTTTTGTTAGCACCCTCAGTAACAGAACTGTATAGTTTGCAAAATAGATTGTTTTTAAAGTATAGAGATATGCATACTGAAAAGTCAGCACTGCCTGTGTTTTTTCTTTTTTCCCTCTCACTCAGTCAGCACTCACCTGCTGGTTTCCCACATGAATTTCTTCTTTTTTACATTTTTTGCAGTATTGACATTTTCTACAGCTGCACCCCAAGTCACAAAAGCAACATTTCCCACACCTGGAGCTCTTTTTTATATATATATATTTTTCCTGCTGCTGCAGTGGATTACACTGTAGCATGATAAAAGTAAAGACATTTTGGAACGGATCACAATAAAATTCCAAGTTGATCTGTTTGCAGACATATTTCTTCCTGATCATCAAGCCAATATTTATTTAAAGAAACACAAATGATAATAACTGATAATGGCAATAAACTAATTAATTTACACAAGTTAAAATGTGGATTCTAAATTATTGTTGTAAATTCAAGTTCATTCATCATCATTAGAGAATTGCAACTGGCCTGAAATAAATATAGTATGTTTAACTTACCATATTTTTTGGATTATAAGCTGCTACTTTTTTTCTTACGCTTTGAACCATGCGGGTTGTAGTATGGTACGCTCTACAGTCCAGAAAATATGGTAAGTCCATTGCTTCAAGCAGGACTGAGTTGTTGGGCAACTTACTTGTCAGATCCTTCTTGGTGTTGAACTTTATTTTATATTTTGTTCCGATGTTTACCACCATTTCCACAGTCAAATCTATATTCACCAAAGTCAATTGTAAATTAAGCTTTGACTGGCCAAAATCCGGACCTTAGCCTCCAAGAACATGAGAAAAGTGCTTACAGAAGTCATTTATGTGCAATTTATTGGAAGTCAGCTAAATAAGCCACAAACACTTGCTCCCAAAGCAGCAAAAATGTAAGAAAACTCCTTGTCAGTGTGCTCACACAAAAGTGTGCAGATGCTTTTCACCCTTTTGTGAATGAATGTAGTCACCTTGCTTGCTCAGCAGATGGCGCTGTGCTACAAAGAGAAAAAGGCAGGTGAAAGATAGGAACTTCCATTAGAACCGCACACATTAACATAAATAATTTAAAAATCATACTCTCGGAAATACAAAAGGGACAGTATGGAAAATATTGAACTCTGGAAAAGATGCCAAGCAGTTGTGCTAAATATATCAATCATTTCCTCCACCTGTCTGTTTCTTACTAGACTGATCAATGCTGGGTTGGTTGAAAGAACACACTCAGTCTGAGGTTTTACTGTTAGTCATGACTAAACAGATACCGATCAACAAAATTAAGGTTGTACATGACTTTATTTCATCGGTTTTGAGATGCCTATAAATAAAACGTGTTTTTGAAGATTCTGGGAGAAGATACTGGAACAGAGTAAAATGAGCCCAATTGTATATAAATGTAAATACAAAACTGAGAAAAAACAGAGAGGAGAGAATCTATGTCTGGATCTCTGGGTGAGGCAGAAGAGCTGGAGGCGACTTTGGCTCAGTGTGGCCTTGTTTGCAGCTTCATTAATCCTGCCTTCAAAGAGGCTTTCTTCATCATAAGTGTGCACCAATATGTTTACAGCAATCCATCATGCTTTTGCATTGCCTGTCCATGTATGTAAGCCTTTGTTTATACTGTGTATCTATGCCGTATTAATACTTGGACAGATATCTGTGTGGGCGCACATTTTTTGTGTGTTTACAGCTGTTGCTGACTCCATGTCTCATTAAGGACCAGCAGGGACTACAGTAATTTGAAAGTAGTGAAAGAGCAAAAAGTTCATGACCCAGACGAGAAGAACAGAAAGTCAGACTATGTCCAGGTCCCACTGGGTAAACCCTGCTTGCATTTTTACCCTCTCGCCAAGTTTGCAAAGTGCCGATTTTAAAATATGCTTCCTCACATTTTTTTCATTGATTTCATATTGAAGTTGCATTGCATACAATCTTATTGCAGGCTTTCACTGTGCAACAATTATTCCTCCTCAAAAGCTGGGATGGTTTGTTGCCGGTGACATTTATTCGTTAGAGTTAAAATTCACTTGCAAGATTTTTAATAAATTTAATAAATCTGTAGCAAAGACTCTAGCCTTGAGCAAATCAATATAACTTCACATTCTGGTGCAAATTGGACTTGCTGTAATCAAGCTAAAAACACTGCACTGGCCTCAAATAAGATGTTTTACTTCAATAACTTAGATAATAAATGTAAATTAATGTGAGCCTTGACATTTCACTTCTCCATATACATTTATATATGCACATAACTATATATAACGGAGATCTATTTCTATCTATGGATATGAATAGTTTGATTAATGACGAAAACATACCATTAATTGGCCTTTATAGTTCTTTATTTATTTACAACATCCTTCTCAGTGCTGAAAGAAACAAAGCATCAGGCAGCTAACAATTCAAATAGCCGAAGAGTGAAAACGTTGTGTAGAGAAGGCTGAACTTTTACTTTAATACATAACGCAACAGCCAACCCAGTAAAAAAAAGGCAAAACAATTTTTCCAGAGTCAGTATGAGTTCATAAGGCAGATGCTTGTTCAATAATGATAAGAAGAAATTCAGGAGGAATGTTTTCTGAAAGCAGTTTCTTAGACACACTAGGATTTAAAAGGACTCTACAGAAAATCTAAATTTGTAATTCATCCCAGTTGAAAATTTCTGGCACCTTTTAGGGAAGTGTACCACATTTTAAGTTGTTTCTGAACAGCACTTTTTGCTAAGGTATGCAGGTGTGCTTCATTACTCACATTTCTCTGAACAATTGCGTCAAATGCATCACCACAATAGCATACTTTGTCAAACTCTCATTACATCTACAGTTAATTTTCTCATAACGTGTAATTTAGCAACTTTTAGCTAATGCGGGATGTATTGCTTGGAAGAAAAGCCAAGTACTAATACATTACAGCAAAATATTGTGGAATAATAATGCAAGACGGAGATTTAGGAGAAGATATGCCGATTTAGTTTTATAATGTGATCTGTCAGAGTTGGTAGATGTTTTGTGCTGAAAGAAGTAAAAATACAATTGTCTAACTTTATGTTCACAAACAACACATGCAGTTACTTCGGTAGTCTGTCAGTCGTTTGCTGATCCAGTGGTTTCATTATCCTCAAGAGAATCAGTTTCCACTGAATATTATTTCTTGTGGGTCTAGCTACCCACACTTTCACTAATCTCACACACTTTCATAGGGTAGATCTTTGGAGAGAGTGAATCTGCCAAGTGTATACTTTTTAACTTTTCATCCTAAGCGATGAGACAGCTAGATGGGCAGACTATAAAAGATGAGCACAATGAGTGAAACTAAAAATCCTTCTTAAATTTGACAACATTTTGAAAAACTGAATATTAAAGTTGTTGATGATTTCAACAAAATATGCTAGAAATCATCATGGAAAATTGGCATTATTGTTCATTCTTTAAATGTCAAAATTTCTGAACACAGAGACTAAAGAAAGCAAAGTTAATGTGGGTTAGAGACATGATTCAGGCTCAGAGGATAACTTGACAAGAGTAGTATTACATTAGAAAAAACAAGTGTTATAGACAAATGCAAACGTATCAAAGTCATGTTAGTTTCTTGGGAAACACTTTGCTCAGCGGTGTTTGTCGATGTTACCAGTGTTAACTGGTTGTGACACGCAAAACTGTTTTAATTTTTGTAATAATGCCTACCTGCGTAACAACTATGAAGTTGGCTGTGGTTTTCTTCACCTCCAGGTGCACTTTATATCAGGGTAAATACTGATGATCTGTATAAGTGAAAGAGTGATAATATAAGCAGCTTTAAGAAGGGAAGTATAAGGCTACAGGCAAGAGTGTGTTTGAAGCAAGATAAGACTCAAACAATGGTTCCATCTATTATTTGTACGCCTGTATCTCCTTTTTCGGGGTTGCCAAATCCCTGTTGAAATGTCAGTTTTTGAGACAAAAATAAATCCTAATAAACCATTTTCTGATTTTTTCTTTATATAAGGTTATTTCGGTGTAACCTTTGTCTCTCTGGGTGCTGATAAATAAAATCCCTCTTCATCTCCAGTTTTCTGGCAGATTATAATGTTTTTGTGCAAAACTGACTGTCATTTGTAACTATTTGTTCAACTCAACAACAAAAACATGATTCTGCCACCACTATATTTAAATCTAGGTATGGTGTTCTTTTGTAAATGCTTGTTTGTGCCCAAAATACGTTGTAGAATTGTGGCTTAAAGTTCAGTTTTGTTTTATTCAGACCATAACATTTTATGCCCAAGAGGATTTTATAGGATTCTCTTTTGGATGAAAAAGATGTCTCGCATCCCTATGCCCAAGTATAGGTGCATGGAGAATACAAAAGATTGTTGTCAAATGTTACACATATTAAAAGTTAACCAGAAATTCATGCAGCTCAGTGCTGCAGGCAGCCTCTTGGAATAAGTCTTTGATAAGTCTCTTTCTTGTTGTTCTATTTGTTCTGGAGAGAGATTTAGGCTTTGTCATGCCGCTGTTGTTTTCTAACTATTGATGGTCGTTTTACAATGCCATGGCAGATGTAGCAGCACTGATTTATACCTTTGAAAAGTGGTTACAAAGTTGATAATCTCATTGTACAGAGTTGGATTTTAGATGAAGGATCCAAAATCAGATTTCTTTAGCTGATTTTTCTCCTTCTAGAACATTAGCTGTTTATTAGTTCGTTAACGGTCCATAAGTGGAAAAGGGGTTGAAAGGATTTATTATTGTCTCATTTTCTCAAATCACAACAATCTGACACTTTAACAGGGATATGAAGACTGTTGAGAGCCAAAATCTGCCTGCAGACAACTGACAAAGTTGGGGTAGAACCTAGAAAGATTATTTGACTCAAATAATAAAATGTGTAAAATAAAAAACATTGGTTTTGTTTAAAATTCACAAACATTGGGTATGTTTCATGTACTGTATGTTTTGATTCAAGGCTGAATGTGGATGTAAAACGTTAAATTAATTTACTTGTATTTGTTGGTGTCTGCTGGAGGCTTTTATGCATTTTCTTCAGAAAGTTTAACATTACATTTCCAACTTGTTGGCACAGGTATTGCCAAAGGTAAACGCATGTTTACATGATTAGTTGCTGCATAACATTGCTAATCATAAGGCTAAACACACATTTTTGTGGACCTTTCTGAAGGCAATGACGATAAAGTGAATTGTATTGGTTATTTTTCTTTTGCCCCTGGTCATCGTACATGACATGAAGCTTAAAAAATAACACAAACATAGGAAGAGTGTTTTTTTTTTTGTTGAGAAAACTGAATTATGAAGAAATTTCACAAGGGCACTCTGCATAAATATTATTTGCTTGTAAAATAAGCCACAAGCAAGGCCATGCTTAAAGACTCCTATTCCAAAGACCTTTGGGCATTTTTGGCACTGAAATTATACACAACAAATATTTCTTACACAAAACTGTCTCACTGTTACATTACCAGATACAAATCTTGGAAATACTTCCTTCAGATGAAAACTGGCAAAATATGACTTTGCTGGGGGATCTTTTATCATAGTGGTATTAAAATCAGACTACTCTTATTTATCTGCCAAGATGCTTGTGACATGCCAAAGATTAATAAATTGATCATTTACAGTCCCATAACTTTCAAAAGGTTTGTGGGAGTTTCAAACAACTACTTTACAAACTTCCTGTTGGAAAAAGAAAGTTCAGATTTGGTTTCACCTGTTGTGAATATTTAAGCAGCATGATTAGCAGGATTATTGAACCCAACTATCTGCCTAAATGCTGATCAGATTGCAAAAACAATAGATTTTATAAACATTCCCACAAACAGGACATTGATCATGAGGGTTGTAAAATATTTTTTCCTGTTGCTGGAAGGGTTGACAGTAGCTTGAACATAAACAGCAACTATCAAGTACAATTTAATTGTAGCTGTTTTATTTAGTAAAGCAACATTAACAAAATAGTTAAACAGTAGGGTTAGGGTTAATCCTAACTGTATTCAAAGCCACTGAGCATACATAGCAACAATAAAGGCTAAAACAGTTATATAATGGAAGTTCTACTTTTCCAGCTTCCTGTAGCAGCTAGCTAATGCCAGTGTGTGAGTAAACAAGGACGACAAGTGGGAGTTTGATTTAAGTAATCATTATTTAAAAGGGATTTTTGGCATTACTAATCTTGAAATCTACCAAAAATATTCATAACAATAATCTGCCAAAATGGTTGCAATAGCAAAAATAATGGCAATCCAAAGCCTTTTAAAACTGTGATTTATGGATTGTATGAACTTTTCTAACTCTGTCATAGCTACCTGTTGTTCATGACTAAACAGCAATTTCAAGTTGTATTTTTTTCCTTTTCTAACAGGAACACAACTAACATTATTTTTCACCCTTTTTGGAAAAATACAAGTCTTAGTTGTTGAGTTCTTTAGCCATTTCAAAAACCATGCTAACACCCTACTATTGGACTAGAGACTAGAGTCAAGGTATATAATCAGAAGGATATTGATTTAGGAAAGTGAATAAGAAAAAAGTGAGGAAAAACAGAGGTTGGGGCAAATATAAATTGCCTTTGTCAGAAACCATTAGTGTGTAGTTTCCGCAGCTGTTCCCTTATAAAGACTAACACAGTCTGTCAGGTTACTTCTGCTGCTGAAATGGAGAAAGGTACTACTTTTCATATGTGAGTGAATAAGTAAGTGGTTTCCTTTTTAAAGCCTGCAGGTGACAGGAAGTAATGATTCATAATATTGTGAAACTGTGCGCTATGAGAGTAAAAGAAGGAACTCAAGGGGAAGGAAATTATACTCTGGATGAAAACAAACTTCCTTTGAGTGTTCACAGATTACATGGCAAAAAGAATAGAAGCTAAACAACAAAAACTCCGACTGCATTCATTTTGTAAGCACAGCAGCAAACCCAACAACCCCTGACCCTATAACTACTGCCTGGTGGCTTTTTGAACAACAATGGAAGTGCATGCAGCGGAGAAGGAAGATTTTGTTCAGTGAGCTGAGAGGCCCAAAGTGCTCATCATCTCTTCACCAAAAGAGCATGAAGAGAGAGAGAAATAACATAACACTCTAAAATCTCCCATTATTCCAGCTGAGACATCTGCTTGTGTAATGAAAGCAACAAACAAACATGCATAATTCAGCCAGCCAGGCGCTCAGCGTTGAGTGGGAATGAGCAAAAAAACAGGAGTCCGATAATTATTGCTGCAGAAAAGTGATGAAGTACCACACTTACACCTAAACGGCCTTATCTGCACTCATTTGTTAGGACCAATTCAGGAGGTGAATCATTAGTGTGTTTGCGTTGTGGATGTGCACTGTACAAGTACTGCTTCTTCAAACGAGAAAGTGCTTCTGTCATGTTTTTATTACAAAACCAAACATTATGCCGGCAATAAAAAGTGTTGCTCAAAATTAGGATACTAACAGTGGTTAAGAGATATGATATTGTTGGAGCAGAAAATATATATGCAGACAGGCAATACAGGCACTGCTCAATTCTTGCATATGCAAGTTTGGATAATAAATGGACGTCTGCAATTTTAGAAACAGCCACAAAGTGTGTGTCATGGTGCAACATATATGGATTGTCTAAGTTCCAGTCTGGAAGGCAGGATTTTAATGTCTTTCTTGCTGCTGAATTGCTCAATGATACTTTGAAAGGTGTCCATACCTCTTGAACTTTTCTGTTTTGGTATATAACAGATGAAATATTTTAGAAGTTGTATGTGATAGACCAAGATAAAATACTGCACAATTGTGAAATGAAAAATAGTATATAGTTTCCAGCTTTATCGCCCCTCTTAACAGCCACATAATGATACTGTCACCGCCGTGCTTCACTGTTTCGAATAATGTGCATTAGTTTCCTGTCACAGAATTTTGCATGTAGTCCAAAATTTTTCGTTTTGGTTTCATCTGACTGGAATACTTTTTTCTGCATTTGCTGTGTCCCCAGTATGGCCTGTGGAAAACTGGCAACTGGACTTCTCCTGAGTCTTTTATAGCAATTCAGATGTGGACTTGCTGGCGTACTTCCTAATATTATATCTGGAAGAGCTTAACCCTTCCAGACCGAAAGGAGCGCAGACGATCTAGCCAAATTTGCAGTGTCGTGATTACTTTGCACTACCTAAAAAATTCGAACAATTTCTGAAAGGGGAGACATTGCGCTTTCTAGCTAATATCTGATTGTTATGGTAATTTCACCCCCGCTGTAGCAGGGAGTGAAATTACTCTGAAGGACACTCTTTTAATAGATGGTAAATCGCAAAAATAACTTGCTAGATGTTGAAAGTTCCAGTTTGGAACAAATATATTTACTCACAGGACTTAAACAACTGCATACTATTAAAATAAGCAAAACTATCCAGGCAGAGATTTGAAACTTAGTTAACCTTACGGACTGAAGGCCAGACATTCTCCTTCCATATCCACAGTTCCATCGGCTACTGTAAGTGTTCTTGGTTCTGAAGCAGCAAAGGTGTCATAACCCAAATCATAATGCTAAATGTTTTGTACCAGGTGCAACTGAATGGACACTTTCTAGTGAAACCTTTTCTCCTGATTATTTTTCCTAACTGTCTATTTTATCCTTTGCATAAAAAAGAATATCCTTATGATAAAAAATGTGAGAGAAGCCTTAGTTGATCTTTTTAGTTAGCAGTAATTTTAGCCTTAGAACCTTTGAATGATGTTTGGGGTTGTTTTGCGACCTCCTATGAGATTTTTTTTTGTTTTTGGAATATTATTGGTAGTTTGGCCATTTCTGGAAAGGGTTTCTACTTGTATTTCTCCACCTGCAGATAGTGGCCCTTACTGTGGAGTCTACTGAAAACTTTAGAAATGTATTTGTAAACCTTTTAAAACTGATATAAATCACTTTGATTTCCACTTTCCTTGATATTCTTTCGTTAGGGTATCGGTTGCTTTTCTAGTTTGTTTTGCATTCTTCAATGATTTAGCAAGATGGGTCATTTTTTCATATACTGATTGGTTTGACTAGCTTTTGTCCACTATTAGATGAAATAATAATTTGAATGCCTGTGTTGATATTTACTCAGTTTTTAAAATACAATCTGAAGCAATAAATGTGAGAAAAACAAAAGATTTCTGTAAGATGACGAACACTTTTTCATGCCTCTTTTATTGCTGAAATTAGCCAGGTGTACTTAAATCTCCAGTCAACTAACGTGGGCCAAAGGGCCTCTGGCCATCCAAAACCCTGTAACAAGACATTCTGTCTGGTTGTCAGACAAATAGTCAGATTAGATACAGTCAAACCTTCTGTCAGGATAGACAGTCAGTCAGTCCATATGAAAACTAGCCAGTCATTCAGCTGTCCATAAATCAGTCAGTGACTTCCAAACAGTCAGCAGACCACTCACATGTTCAGTCATCCTGTCACAACTGTCATAACATCATCTCAGGGGCCAAATGGTACGACAGCAATTTCTGCCGGCACTGAACACATCGACACTCGGCTCAGAGGAATGTGTTGAATTTGTCAACATGTTGGAACATAATTGAGGGAGAAAAGAAGAGTCACATAAAAAGAGCCAGACAGACAAAAGAAGATGGGTCATAATGTAGGAGTCGGGGCACATGAGTGCTGCGGAAATGAGTAAACAAGTCATTGAAAATGTCCGTACGCTTGGAGGAAAACGTGAAAAAGTGTCCAAGCAAAAAGTCTTTCTGAAAAGGACACAGACTCAGAAACTAAACCTTGAGAAATGTTCCCCACTACAACAAAAGAATATGTGCACACATTCACACACGTCGGTGTAAATAATAAGATGTGACAGCTGAACAAAAGCCATCCAAAAGCAAAAGTGCCATTTATGACAGAGGTGATTATATACACACATACACACAAGTGCTGTTGGAGATGTGAGGTAGGCACATTCTCATATGGAAACAAATGCTTGCTGTTAGAAACACACAAGCAAGCATCTCTGGCAGGGAATTCAAAAGATATATTGACATCTTAAATCCCAGGGTGAAAGACCAATTATTTACTTCATTCAAAACTCTTGAGGCACATTCACAAACACAGCTCTAACCTGTTAGCGTCTCATGAGGATAATGTTTAGCATTTTTTGCACTTATCAAAGATGGAAAAACTGATGTTTTATCCTGTGAGAGCTAGATAAAAACTGAAGTTTCTTCCTTTTCCAAACAGATCCAAGAACTCTGGAATTTCCTAATTTCTTTCCATTGAACTTATTTCCAGCAAATGTTGACTCACTTGATTTAGCAGATTCATTTTTGTGTTTATTCATAGACTATGGCTAAAAAACCGGACATTTTATAAAAAGTAGTGCTTTATTTTTCACAGATGGCTACATAAACACAAACTTTGTCCCAGTTTACTTTCAACATGACTATTATATTACCTCATTGCTTAGACTCATTCATACCTTACAAACAATTTGCAATTAGTCAAATTCTACCACAGTCCAGTCTAATGCTGTTGAGCATAAATGTGATTCTCGATCAGAAGTTCATGAAACTCGAAAGATAACACTTAAACCAACATAAATCCTGTCAGATTGTCATTAGTAGGAGAAAAATTGAGTTATATTTTTTTATTCACTCTTTTCACAGTTCCTTATTACCTCATTCATGCTTCTGAATGTAATGCTTCAATCGTAAATGTCTGTAATATATCTTTAGTAATAAACTGGAACTCTAAGTTGAGGTAACCAGAAATAGTTCTTTGTTTCTGAGACTCAAGGGTGAAATCTCTTTCCACAGATTTTCATAATTTCCTTTAAATAACTCTGGGGTTTGAGGTGTGATAACTACCTCCAGTTGGCATTGGCCGTCTGTTGGAGTTATGTTTATTTGCATTATTATTATTATTTTTTTTTTTTAGCAATCTGATCTTTAAAATTAAATAAACAATTTAACAGTTTAAAATTTAACTACTTAAACATGTTATGCTTGAACTGTTTTGTCCTCGCAGTCTTTCACCAAGTTTTCAGCTTCCCAACATCTTCAGGTTTTAAAGACTAACACCCCATCACCTTATTTCATATCTGCAGAACTTGCCTAAGGCACAAGTGAACTAAGCTGCTGCTTCGGGCCTTAAAACCAGCAGGGGTCCCTAAAAGCACTTGAATTCCCACACAGTAAGCTACTCTCAAAAAGGAGCCTACTTTTTAAATGTAGATTTACAATATATTTTCAAATCCTTTTAAACAACCAAGCTTATATATAAGATATTCTTTGTTTGTGGTTAAATGTTAACAGTCATAATTTAATTATACAAGTTTTTCTGGTGGTGGTGTCACATTTTATGCACTCTGTTAATTAATATCAACACTTTTTTTTTGCCAATTTACTTTGGTTGTTAGAAATCACAATCAAACTTTGCCCCAGGCTCCCAACTGCTGGGAGTGCCTTCAATTTTTTTTCAATCAATCAATGTTGCAACTCACTAAATTTGCCTGTAAGCTTCTTTATTCAGTGACGCCTCTGCAGTGGTGACTGACTGGGTTTAGCTGTAAGTAAGCTTCCAAATTTAATTCTGCTTAAAGTTGCATCAAACCAATCTACTACAGGTTCTTTGAATATAAAGCAAAAGTCTGTGGCATGAGATGCCATGAATGCCGATCATAAGATCAATTTCTGAGTAAATATTTAGCAAATTTAATAATTATGTATCAATCTGTGTTAATCTCATGCCATGCTGTGCAGACACTCTGTCCGCCAATCAGCTTTATCAGCATGCCGATTGTTTGAAGTGTCTGACTCCACAGGGGACTTGAATCTTCTTAACATTATTTTCTTAACCAATTCAACTAAAATTTATTTAACTACTACAAGCTCTCATAGGTTGTTTGTACAGCATTGAATTTTCAGGCAATAGTTAAGTAAATAGGGAGGGAAAATGTAGGGATTTTTTGGCAAACTTGTACAGATACCTCATATTGAGGGTAAAGAATCGCCTTTCTTTTATTTAGGGCAGGGGAGGCGAAAAATAAACATCTTTATTCCATGAAAAAATTTATTTTCATAAAGTCTGAATGATATGCTTTTCACTGTTTTTTGTATTCGTACACATTTGCGATGTGTACGAGTAATGACATGCAGATGGCCATTCTGAAGCTCATCCTGAAAATATTCTTTCACTGTAAATACCAGCTCCTGTAGTTTTTATTTTTAATGCATCTGTTTTTGGATTTGCAGTGGCAGTCCAAAGAATTTATAGCATTTCTGCAGACACATCTATCAGGTAATTTACTCCACTAAACCTGCTCATATTTCTGCACTCGTCTTCTGGGGGCCGTTAGATTTCCCTAAGCATCAGAAATATTGGATTTATCAACTTTAACAATGTTACTGCCTGTACAGCATTTTAGAATAGCTTTGTGTTTAACATTTAATTAATTTGTTTGACGTTAAAATAACAAAGTAAGTTAAAAAGTTTATTGGTTGAGATTTCTTGAGACTTTTTTTTTCTTGTTTGCAACACAAACTTGAGCTCCAGGTGAAGCCACAGAATAAATGCAGAGAATATGATTGAGTTTGGAAGAGTTTTGCCAGTCTCACTGTTTACTTGCTTCTCCATATTTCTATTCTTGCTTCCATCTCTCACTTTTGTAGCGTCTTTCCTTCTCAGTGTCTGCAGGCTCTCTCCAACTTCCCTCAATCACTACTCCACATCTTTGTTGATTTATCTCCTTTTGCTTTGGCTGTACTGTTTGTACTCCTCTCCGATAACCGAAGTCTCTGCGCTGAGGCCTGAGGAAATCGGTATACGGCAAAGCAGCTTCCTCTCAGAGCCTGACATTGATTACTAAAACACGTCACCCTACACGGACAGCAGATACAGATCGTTTCTGGCTGAACTTGAATCTCTATGGGTGGCTGCTGGACAGTATTAACTTTAAGGCATTCTTCAGTGATAGGTTGCAAATGATTTTCGAAACTCAATTTTAAATAATAAATAAAAAACAGGGACTACATGTCCTCTACTAGATCAGGCTGCATCAATTGCGTTGAGACTACAAATCTTTGTCATCATTACATAGATTTATGTAGATATTCACTTTGTGCTTCCTCATTAAACTGTAGTAAAGGTTCAGTGCTTGTTTTTAGAACACAGAATAACAGATGAGTGATGAGACGGAGAAAAACAGAAATCAACAAACTGTTTCTGATTCTTTCACTTCATACACGTTGCTTCGTTTTAGCATCTTTATCCATATGCAGTGGTTCATTAAAGTATTTAAACATTTATTTTGCTACCCCTAAATAAAATGTAGAAGTTGCAGAACATATAATTAGAATACATAGACAAACTGTAACAACTGCACAGCTACAAAAACATTTCCTTTGTTAATTTTCCCAAAACGTTTTTTTTTTTGTTGATTTAAAAAAAAAAAAATCTTTATAAAGATGCATTTTTTTCCCCTGCAAATTTGTTGCCTTTTGCCACTTTAATTGGTACCAGACTGTTTCCTTCCCTGCTTAATGAGCTTTTTTCCTGCTTTGACTTCAGCGTTTTACCTCTTCAAATTCTAAAACTTCCTGAACATTTTTATCAAGCTAAGATCTGACAGCAAAGAAATTGCACTTCACTACGTCTGGAAGACGAGATGAAATCTATTCTTGTGGTATGTCATTATGGGTGATCTATAATCAATGAGTTTCTCCACACTTCTTGTAGGGCCTGGCCAATATACATGCAGAAAAAGGAGCTCATTTAAATGAAACTTTATGGTTACTATTAAGCACTGATGATGGCTGACTCCTACGACATGACACCTACACAAACATGAATATAACTCTGATTTGAATCCATGTACATTCACTTGAGTTTTGACAGATCTCGAATGTCCTTGTCCTCTCATCCAACCACCCCCATCCCACTCCTCCACTGACAGATGCACACTCACTTTCATTTAGGCGTTCGGAGAATTGTGTTTACCTGAGTGGGTTTTAAGTGTTGATGACCTTCATTCCTCAGTGAAGCATCCAATGCTGATTTGCAGATTATCAGAAAGTGATGAGAAACTGGCATTTTCTTGTATTACTTTTCAGTCTGTCTGCATATTACCAAATCATTTTGTTTTGACAAACTGCTGCAGATATGGAAAGCCTTGACAAACGTTAAATTCTAAACAGAAAAAAGTGCAAGGAGAATGAGAGAGTGAAACAGAAGATTAGATCAGGCATACATCGGTTTTTCATGCTAAGGTGTCCTTGACACAGAAATGAAACCACACCAAAGTCGCCAATATTTGGCTAGATTGCAGCAAAACTGCATCGATTATTTACTCCAAAGTAAAGGTAAAATCTACCACAATTCAGAAGGAAATGGATCGAAGCAATCAATTATAGGAATCTACATAATCATTGAAGGAGGTGAAAGTTTACAAAGTTATGACCTTATAAGACAATAACTGACCAACCTGAAATAGGCATGAAATAGATGTTTTGGGTGACTAGTGTTTGAAAGGTGGCCTTTATAATTTGCTCATGAATATGAAGTCATTTTACAAAAGGTCACAATCATTTGTTCCAGATAAAAGATGCAGATGTCAGTCTGATACTCAGTTCCAGACTGAAAGTTTCTCTCAGGGACCTCAGTGGTCATGTTGGCAGAATAAAACCTTCTTGTACTAAATTCTTCTGTCATCTGAGCTCTTTCTCTGTTTCTTGATTTTTGATTCGTTCTAGTTTGACCTTATATTGACAGTTGTTCACTGAAACTTTTTGGAGACTTTTTTTATGAAACCGAGGGTCTGATAAAAAAAACCTTCAGACCTTTCAAGGTTATTTAGCAATTTCAGTATGTACAATTTTATGCGAAGTTATTAGGATTGTCGCTATGTGATTCATCATATTGGGTTATTCTGCTGTTTCAGCTAACTTTGCAGGTGAAACAATTCAACATATATTTTTTGTAGCAATTAAAGACTTTAATTGGCTAAAATATACATAAAAAAGATGTCCATGTGCATGGTAACCTTTTCCCAAATATTTTTCTAAAAATTCAAATTCCTGTCAGGGCATGCAAAGATTACAATTGTGTTACAATTGATTACAATGTTTTACCACTTCTGCACTCTAAAAAGCCTACCAATTATATAAATATTATGACATATAGCAGTATATCATTGTTTGCTAAGCCTTCCCCACAGATGTAAAGAACCAAACTGCAGTGAGAGCGTGGCTCACGTAACCCCTCTTACTGCTTGGTTTTATGAGAGCAAGAGATGCAAATTAGGAAAGAGAAATCCTCATGATGAGCACTCACCTGAAAAAGAAGAAAGTTGAGCTTGAAATGGCACATGGCGCTTTCATCCTTCTCAGCAATGGCTTGTCGGGAACATATTATGAGTGTTGATGCTGATTTCCCTGGAATTAAATCAACACTTTCCCCACTGTGGTTAAGTGTTTGCACCAGCTGCGTGATAATTAAGTACAAGGGATAATCATGCTGAGAGCATCGTCTCCATCCTCCAGTTTACCCCCCACACTTTTGTTGTTGAACTTGTTAGAAGTGCCTTATATACTGCACAAAACAGAACATTCGGATAAATAAAAACCCTCCCAGAGAAAGTTATGTGTTCTCCTAAATTATTAAAGATAACTGCCACATTTTATTCCAATAAAGCTGGTTTTTTTAATCAAATGACATTGTATAACTGAAATAATAATAAAAAATCCATTTGTGTTTCAGGGGCTTCTTGTAACAGGAGATTTGTGTGATACTCAGCATGATTAGGTGTGTTGACCTCATTTATTTCATTGTTGCGAGCCTAAATCCAACCGACGTGTTGGTAATATAGTGTTAAGCTATAAATTATTTTAGTCGCTTCCATAACATTTCACAGAAAACACAGGAGTCTCTATTACTCTGTGGGTTATGGATAATAAATATTAAAGACCTGTACATTATACTTGTTATACTGAGGGCAAACTGTAATCACGATGAGTGACCGTCAACCTGTCATCAGCTGATCATTGCTGTAATTGCTTGCCGTTAGTCTGGGTCTTGACCACACACAGCATGTTGTCTGAACGCTGATTTGTATCCGTCGTTACACTTTTGCACCCCTGAGACTGATTCATGTAGAATGCAGTGGATGAATCATCAAACCTTTATGTAATCCCCTGTCTCCCAGTGTATGTGATTTGAAAAATGATTGAATGGCATAAAATGTGACAAACACATAATCTGTTTGGTATTTTAGTTGGGGATTTACAGCATGTGCAGACATTAGGGATTAATTCTGTTAAGTTGATGAGATAAGAAATCGTGTTTGAGACAAATCAAAAGGGTTTATTCAGATTAAACCAAAGACGAGAGACCAGTTCCTTCTCTCTTTGCAAGGATGTGTATGCCCTAGAAATATATTAACCTGAACCTTACCATCAACCAGTTGTTATTCATGTCAAATCAAGTCAGTCAAGTCAAGTTTACTGGTATTGCACATTTCAGCAACAAGGCTTTACAACAAAACATATCTTAGTTATTTTTTCTTCAAACAGATTCTAAATTAATTTGATTATTATTATTAGTTTGACTGCAGCAAATATACATTTTAGAAATCCAGACACAAATTAGCTAAAGTTGGCATTACTCCTACCACTAGATGGCAGCAAAGTGCTTCCAATATGATACTTGGTATGTGTTATTTATTCATCACAGCCATTAGGTGTGTATGTGAGTATATATTTCAGTCATTCACACAATCATCATTCAGACTTTACTGCATCCTTCTTTCCATTGCAAAAGATAATTTACAATATGTAATGTCAATTTTCTTTTTTAGCATTACACAATATTTATATTCACCACAAAGATTCCCCATTTTCAAATTCATGCAAGCGGCATTTCATAACTACAAAAACAGCATTTTCCACTCTACATAAAACAGGAGCTCATTTTATGTTAATTAAATATCATATGATAAACAATAGCAAGCTTTTTGAAAATCTTTTTTATTTTCATATGCCAAATCTTGGTCTTCTAACAGGCACAGAGAAGTTATATTTATGCGCTACTGATGGCGTGTGTGCATTCCTCTGAGAAAAGGACGAAAGGAAGGTGTTGCCCTTTCACGTTGGAGTCTCGGGATCATATGACATTTGGGACAGGAAAGATTATTAGTGGCTTTGGGCAATGCAGACAAATGCACAATTTCTCACAGAAACCCACACTCACTGAGGTGACTAGATTAGATACGTGAGAGTGCATTTGAACATAATGTTACTGAGGCATCATTGTCCTCATTTTATGCGTAATTTCATGGCCAGATTTTAGATATGGTTTTTAATAGAATATATAAAAACTAGTTGGACGTCTAGCAAAGTTTTAGTCGTGCTTTGCAAAGCCACATTTGCTTTAACCTAACAAAAACATACCAGGAGAAATGAAACACTAGGTGTCTTAACTTGGCCATAATGGCTAAATAATGGTCCCTTACCAGACGAACACAATTTTTTGGATTAATTTCCTCTAATTTTACAGCATGAATATCTTTTAACTTCACCTTAAAATGTGGATTTTTTTCTACTTTATGTGAGTATTCAAATGTCATCTACACAACTGCAACATGGGCCTCCTTCACACAGGTTTAAGATGACTCTTAACTTTCCATGTCAAACAAAATATTTTAGAACGTGACTAGATATCAACTTTTAAAACCTCATTCAGTGTGAAGGTAGTCATGATAACTTTTTCCTGACCATTTTCTTTATCCCTAAGAAATTAGGGATGTGCCCCACAATGGTCTGTGCATCAGGGAAATATTCTCACAATGATCCTGCTATATATGCCCAATAATTTCCCTGTATCGGTGCCCCTTTCAAGAACAATTTTCCAGGACCGTGTCTGGATACATGAAAACTACAACCACACTTTGCACTTTTATGTTTCTGCTCTGGTGATCACATCTGTCCTAAGTTGTTTCCTTAAACCGGTCCTAGATTTTACCAATATGTACATACAGTTTCTGCACCTCTACAATCAGTTTTAGTCTTAATGTGTGTGAGCAAACACATGTGGCAGTTTACGTTATCTGACCAAAATCAAAGGATGCAGATTAAAGGGTTTTCGATAAAACCCTCTATAAAAACTAACCTTCTTGCAAACTGCACGCAATTTAAAAACAATTTTATGATGCATTAGTGGGTCCAGTTAGAAGAAATTATTCACACATAATCCAAAATGTTGGTGGGGTTGTGTATGAATCACTGGTAAATATTCACTCTGAGGCACTAAAGTCTGAAGTCACGCTTCCCTCTGAGTCTTATGCACACCATCAGATTGTTGCATTGCCTTGTACTTTGTCATCTTGTAGCCATGGCTACCATGCTGGGGGCTTTCTATGAGAGACTGACAGATATGCACTGCAATCAAGTTGCAGACTGAACCCCTCACTGATTTTCTTTTTTTTCTCACTCGGTTATCTGTGTTGGATAAACTATTTAGAGTTGTGTCCCCAAACTTGAGCACCATTCACAGCGTATAATGCTTTGCGTCACTTTGAATGATGAGCTTAAGCATGATACTGTTTTTATTGTTACATCTTGTGTATGGATCGGTAGGTGCATTTCTTTGTACTGTCTGTTTTGGTTGTGATGGGATCTGACCCTAATCACTTATTAAGCCAGACCAATTCTGCTTGGCTATTTTGTAATGCTTGATGAAGAATCTCCAACTTCCCTGATGACTTTCCCAAAACCTTGCAGATATCATTAATTTATGGCTTCTTTTTTTTTTTTATTTTATCATAGGACACATTTTATCTGATGATTCAGGCCTGTGAGGCAACACTCTTTGGCGGCATCTGATCTACAGCCAATGATCAAAGCAGCTCATCCAGCAATTCTGTTTGTTTGGTTCATTCAGAAGTGTCAGTGCTTCAGATAAAACCATCCACTGCTAAAGTCAAACAATCTGTCTCATCACACTGAAACTGAAGGTGACAACTGACATTTTTCAATTTAGCAGACACACCACAGAGTTTCCCTTTACTTTCTGCTGGCATTACTGGTACATTACAATATGTCACCACATAGTACAGCATAAATC
This sequence comes from Brachyrhaphis terrabensis, assembly GCA_903067065.1. Taxonomy (NCBI): domain Eukaryota; kingdom Metazoa; phylum Chordata; class Actinopteri; order Cyprinodontiformes; family Poeciliidae; genus Brachyrhaphis; species Brachyrhaphis terrabensis. The sequence continues at coordinate 23,722 of CAEGAG010230741.1, read as the reverse complement.
CAGTTGTATTTAGAAAATGTTTGGAAAACCCTTTCCAATTGCAGTGGTATGACAAAAAAAGTAAGAGGTGTTACCAACATTTTTATCCAACGGTTCAAAGCTGTTGAATGTGTTCCACAAAACACAAGCTGTAATGCACACAACATAACTCTACCTGTGCGTCTGTGTGTGTGTTTGTGTTTCAGAGCAAATGCATCATAATCCAGATTGTGGCTTAGGTTCTGTCAAAATGGAGAAGTGTCGAAATAATCAAACATCATTCAAAATCAACAATAACTTAATAGGTTAGACAGCACCATCCATAAATACACTAATAAATAATGGCAAGAAAAGAAAACATTGTAATATGTGTCATAGTTCTTGTCATTTTCTTTGTATAGGTTGTGGACGTTATTATTCCAGTGAGATCAAGTTCCGGTCTTTAGAACAGCATATCACACACAATCCCAATAAGAACAATTATTTTGAGAATCATTCAGTATCAAAACTTTTCTTTGTCAACACAAAAGAAACAAACTGAACAGATTCTGATAATCCTGTTTCTCCTATCCTGCATCTCGGCTTTGGCATATGGCCTCCTCAGCTTGAAGAGGACATGATTGCTTACATCCAAAAAATGGGAACAGGGGGGCTTCTAATAAGTGGCAGAGACAATAAGAGCTTCTGTGTCAGCCTCAATATTTGACACAGTTTGAAATCCCCTGCCTTTCTGGGGAAAAGGCAGAAATCCAATGCAGCCCTTGATAGAATAATTCCACTGACACTTGTTGCCAATTATTGGTCCGTATTCAGCTCTTAAGCATGTCTGTTTCTGCACCGTTGCACTCTAATCAATTGTTGCAATGGCGGGTGTGATCCTGTTGCCTCATGTCTGACGATGTGAATTAGTAAGTTAAAATGTGTGTGATATTATGGAAAGTTGTGATGCAAAACACAATAATGACAAGAAAATGCTACATAAACAAAGCTCTCTATTTATTCACGTATTGTTTTATTCTTTTTAGAGATTGCATCATCGAGGTAGTGGGTCTAGGACTGAGACTAGCATCCCAATTCCAACAGGAGTCTTTTGGATCGGGTGTGACTCCCTGGAAAGAATAGTCCTCTTGCAGTCGGAGTATTGTGAGTTACATTCCACCTTTCCACACCACATATCTACATATTCTGGGGCAAAATTTGTAACCCCAATGTGTAAATGCTGAAATACTTTGAGAGGCTGGTATGACCAGAAGAGGTCTCTCCAACCTATATACAAGGAGAAAGACTTCAGAACAAACCTAGAGTTTGCATCAGTTCTGGGTCTTTAATTGGATGAACCCTGCAAACCAAAAGGAAGGTACACAAGGGGCCCAAGCTTCTGGATTCAATAGGTACCTTTTGATGCGGTGAAGCAGTGACTCCAGTCTTAGCTCCCTCTACATGACAAAGCTCCTCTAAGGTTGAGCCAAGCTATCTTACACAGCTGTAGTTCTCTTGTGGAAACATGATCTTTTGTGGTACTTGAATGTTTCAGGGGTTTTTTTTTCCCACATTGGGTTTATTTATATTTGCTGTGTTGGATGGTTATGTTGTTCTGTTTTTATGCATGTTGTTGAGGTTTAAGCTGCTTCCCTTGCACCGCCCAAGCCTGAGGCTTCCACTTACTGACTGCACCGGTGTTTTCCATCAGCTGTAGTGGCAAGCAGGAGAAACCGGAAATAAAAAGGGCAGGTTGACATGCTGACAGGAGTGAGCAGCAGGGCTGATCTCTATCAGCCAAAAGAGGCTGCTGGCCAGGTCCAATGTTCGGAGCGAAAGGAGGGCAGCAGGGGCTGCAAAGGCTGCAGGCCGGTTCCAGCAGCTGGAGCCAGAAGCTGGGGCCAGCAGCCGGGGCCATCAGACGGGAAAAAACCGGCAAACCCAGCAGCCGGGGACAAGCTGGTCGGCAGATTGAGACAAACCGCAGGAACGGGAAGGGTACAGCAATTATTAGTAGCAGAAAGAGGCCGAGGAACTAGCATTTTGGAGATAAGGAAGAGGTGACCCTGGGAAGACTGCAAATAGTGAGGCCTCTTGCGTAGCCACAGAAATGCTCCAAAAAGCTGAAGCACAGTACTCAACAGGTGCTATGCACATATGCTGGACGGTGTGGATTCGTCCAGGCTGGCGACAAAGACAGGATGGAGAGAAGTTTAGGAGAGATGCCAGAGGCAGACTAAACTGAGGTGGATTGCCATCCTCCCTTGGGTGCTGATGAACACCCAAGGGAGGATGGCAGAATCTCAGTCTTTTAATGCTAGACTTTACTTTATATTTAAGAGACTTTTATTCTCTTGATGCCCTTTTGGTGTTTTAATCTTATTCTGTGTGGCTGGTGGTTTTTAAAGTATTGGACACTGTGGCGTTGCTGAGTTTCAACAGCGTTGAGCAAGTTTTCTTTCTCCTATATTACTCAAATAAAAGCGCAACATGGTTCTCAAAGCCCACTGTCCTGCAAATTTTTTATGTGTTTCTGTTCCAGCACAACTAATTCTGTGATTGCATTTCCTTCACACCATGCCACCAAGTGCTGCCGAAGCTTGTCACACACTGAAGTGTGTGAGATTAATAAAATGCCTAGAACAGGCATGGCAGTGGGCCCAGAAAACCACAGTTAAGTACGTGTAGTGAAGACAAAGTTCATTTCAGCTTCTTGTTTCTCAGACCTCATTCTTTCATTTACTATTCAGATTTGAATGCACTGTTGACCAATTATCAAATGGACATTGAACAACTGACAATCTTGATGATGGCTCACCACAAAGGTAGGCTAGCCTATAGGGAAACCATGTTACCCTTCTTGTTCCAGACAATGGTGTTATCTAGCTGGGAAGTTCATGGCAGTCAAGCCTTTGCTCCTGGGACTTGGCTTGGGTCAACAAGAAAAGATAATGGGAAGCCTTTTAAACATAGACCCAGTACAAAGATAGAAGATGTTCAGGTTGGACTAGGTAGCAGGCAAGGAGGAGAAACCTTGACATGCTAATTTCAGTCATTGAAATCTTATTTGTGGCACAAAACAACCTTATCCACAACCTCTGCAGTGACGAGCAGAAAACCCCCCAAAAGCTTTCACAGTTTTTCTGTACAAAAATGGAGACTGTGGATGGTGGAACAAGAGTGTAACAAGGCAGAAAATCTAAAGAAGTGGGGCCATTCATGGGCTAAATGAGTTGAATAACCACCTAAATGACCTGAAATGATATTGCACAGACCTTTATATGAGAACGGAAAGAATAAGGACAGACTTGTATGGTGTTTTTATTCCTAAAACTAGAGAAAAAGTGTGTATTTTAAGTCTCATCCTCGTGAAATGAAGAAATAAAAAATTATTTCCTTTGGTAAGGGGGAATAGAACTTCATTTCCCCCTTCCAAAACACACAGCTTTTAATATTTTGTAATTTTGTTCAAATGTCAAAAAGAATCTTTTGGAACAAATGTTTTTTTTCTTTTATTTATTGTTTACATTTGGCTCAAAGCATTTGTTCCAAGAAAAAAAAAAAAATTATCTAAATATAATTAGCAACCGTTTTTTCTTTTAGTCAGACCTATATTCTTTTGGTTACTTTTAAATGTGTAGTTCTTTCTTGCGAAATGTTTCACAATGAACGCATCACAAACTTTCAGAAAGGACTGCAGTCTCTAATTGAAAAACAGTCCTTGAATTGAGAGCAGAAGTTTATTTTATTGTAAGTTTTAGTATCGCAGATTTCTCTCTAACCCAGGGAAATTCAAAAGATAAAGTTGGTGGAGTGAGGCTTATTGCTTAGAAAATGCCATTTTCAGAAATAGCCGACAGAACATCCAGTTTATTATGTAGCTTATTTTTCTGCACAAAAAGTCTCACTTGCACTGTTAATTTGCAGCTCTTATTAGGCTAGGCATTTTATCCACAGAGCCACCATGCTAAGCGGGCGGGGGGCAGAGATGGAGGGTTCTGGATATGGGAGATGGCTATTCATGAATTTGATTAATTGCTAAATTAATTTAGTTCATTGTTTTTAAATTAACTTTATGCTCTTCATAGCATCCCGTTTTGAATGTCTGTCACCTACCACCTTCAAACACTATATTTTGCTGCATCCAAAAAATATTACTGCATAAAATCAATTCCTTTTTATATAAAGGTACTTTAAAGTACGAAACTTCAAACTAATATGTTAGTGTTTCTCCCATAAACTCCATTCTTTATGGGAGGGCTTTTCTTCTCTGAAACTGATTCTGATATCAAAAAAATAATGATGTGGAAACTCCTTTTTGTATTTACTCACAATATCTTGACATTTATTTGATCTGAAAGATTAAAATGAAAAAATAGAATAAATCGGGGAGGTGGTAAGCACTGTACACAAGGAAGGACCCATGATTAGGGTTTGGAAACAATAGAATATGTGTCTCATAAACCTGCTATTGCAGCAGCAGTTTCATGGTATAAACATATAGCTGTAGGTTTAGGGCAAAAAGTTAAAAAACAACTAATGTGACACAGAAGCAATTCAAAATTTGTAACTTGTTTTTATTTAGAGCACTTGTTTTCAACCACTCACTGTATGATATCCAATGGCTGATTCTCACGAGTTGACTGAAAGTAATTCATCAACATGTTTCTGAAATAGCCGGCTTATCCTCACAGACTGTCTGTTCAGTCCCCTGATAAGAGCTTCATGCTGTCAGTGCCCACAGGGAGCTGAAGATGAGATAGGGAGATAAATGATAGAAAGATGGAGATTAGAGGGATAGACTCTGGCAGCAATGACACAGCAAATGAGACATTGGTAATAGATTCTCAGATTAGAAACCGAATTTAGAGAAGAACTGAATGCACTTCAGTGCATTAAATATGAAATGAAGAACATAAATCATTTATATTAAGCTTTACAATAAAGGTTAAGTGTTAAGCTTTTGTCCATTTTTAATATTACACCCAATCAGCATCCAAGAGTTTCTGAAAATCTTGTTTCGATGCACAATCCAATGTCTCTGCTGCTATTCTCTGTTCAGTCAACAGATGGTGCTGTGGCTCTTCAGGTGCAACTTATTACCAGCAATAAAATCACCAGACGAAAACAGAGAGTTGGAACACAAGCCCACCTGATTGAGTTTACAGACAAGACCTCAGCTAAATATAAAAGTAGTGAGCAGCTGAGACATAGGATTACATAAAAAATCTCCTGCTTTCCTCTTTTCAGCCATGTCAAGATAACTGAGTGTGTGTTTGCGTGAGTGTGTGTGTGTGTGTGTGTGGGGAAGGGTTTAGAAAAAAAGAGCTGATTTCTGGATACTCCAGCACATTCTGTGTCTCAGTCAGCACATGCCTTGTATTTATCTTTTTTCTCTGTCTTTCTAAATCCTACGCTTTCCATTTTCTAACTGTCAGCTTTTCCTTTGCTCTCTGCACCCCCCCCCAAATTCCTTTAGAAATGTTGAGTCTCATAAACTGACACCAACTTCACACTTTTTTCCCCCCCGAAATTATGTCTAGCATTGCATTTAGCAATAAAGTGGAAGAGAGGAGCACCTTCATTTATCTATCATCTGTTTGTGTTTATTCTTTTAAATATGAAGATGCTTGTACAAAGGATGTAGTTAAGTCATTAAATCCATTCTTTATGGGAGAGGCTTTCTTCTCTGAAACTCATTCTGGTTAATAAGTGCATACGAATATTTTGCAAAAGCAATTATGCTGTGTTTAGGACCTAGAAAACTATTTTAAAAGAATGTCTTTTATCTCAACACATAAAAAGCATCTTATTTATAATGATCTGGTGCTGTTGAAGGACCATCTATTACCCGAATAAAGCATTTTTTAAAAAGCCTCCTTAAGAAAATAGCCCAACCAATTAACCAGTTGATACTGTTTTATCCTTGTGCTACCATATAATATGGTGTAACGCCATTCCTAAAGGACTGATGTCTTGCATTTGTTGGATGTTTCCCTAGATGACTGACTTACCTTTTCGGTGTGACAACAGTTTCTGCTATGGGCTACTGAGGTAAAACATAAAAATGACCCTTGAGGACTCATTTTAGGTTAATAGAGATCTAAAAAAAGAGAATAGTATCCATTAAGTGTGTCAATATTTTTGTTCAAGACTATGTATCAAAATCTAAACAGCAAAACGATAAGAAAGGATTCTCATTAATTTATTCATAGAATTGTTGATTTTTTGTTTTAGAATGAAATCATCCCATTTAGATGAGGAATGTTTAGTTCAGGTTTGACTCATTAAAACTGTCATGTCCATTTAGTTTAGTACACATAGTAAGCTAAAAAGTCAAATACCAACTTTAGCATATAGTTGGTATATGCTAAAGTTGGTAGCATATACCAAAGAATAAACTAAATAAATATATTGCGCAATATATATATATATATATATAACTGTTAGTCCTATATATATATATAGGACTAACAGTTACCCAGTCCTGGTGTTTTCAGAGCTTTAAAATACTTTGTATATGGCATTTGCAATTGAATTCACAAGTACTATATTAATCTCAAGGAGAAATTTAATGTAACTCATATTATAGAAGTTTCTTCAAAGAGTTGGTGTAGATGGTGTGATGGCTGTGGGCAGGAAGGATTTCCTGTAGCGCTCAGAAATACAGCAGATCTAAAGAAGCCTCTTGCTGAAAACACTGTTGTTTCAAAAAGAGGATGCACAGAGTGGTCCGTAGTGTTCTTCTTTTTTACGAATAACCCCCTTTTTGGACAGTCGTCTCCAGAAGTACCGGGGAAGGCAACAGAACACAGCCTGCCTTCTTTACCAGCTTGTGTTTTTCTGTCACTAGATCTGATGTTGCTACAGATGATTTCAGAAGAGATTGCACTCGGCACCACAGATTTCTCAAAGATCTGCAGCATTTTGCTGCAAAGATCAAAGGACCAAAACTGCTCAATAAGTACATTACTCTGTTCCTTCTTGTAAGCAAAGGAGGGAGAAGTGCATATGAATATTTTGTGTAACTGTTGTGTCTGGATATTTATACTCCTCCGTCGCTACTACTACTTCTATGATGAAAACAGTTTTTGTCATATTCCCATTTCTCCTGAAGCCTACAATCATATTTGCATTTGATATGTTTAAAACAGCGCTGATTTGTGTAGATTCAGGTGGAGGAAAAGTTTTCTTAAACCGATCCTATGCACACAATATTTTTTTTTAACCAATGTGGCTGAGATATTTGTTTAAAGTCCCGGCTAGACCAAATCGTTCCTGTTTTAGATTCATTGGTATTACAAAAGCTAATCTCTATCGGTATTCACACACAGTTACTTAATCAGTCATTTTATAAACAGAAAATATGGTAGCATTCACATTTCATAAGTTCTCATGCTATGAGGCAACACCACACTCATATTGCTTACCATAAAACCAGTGTTTCTGATACAAATATTGGCATTTTTTGACTGAAAAAAACAAAAAATGCTCCTGTTAGAGAGAATCCTCTGATTTTAATTCCAACATTAGCGCCACATATTGCACACCATCCTACAGACACTCTGCTGTGCTGTGATTCTGCCATGCACATGGGCAACTAAGAAGAAATTAACATGAACAAATTACCTGTAGTCAGGTTTTGCATAGCATTTTGTCTGCCTCTTTTCTGAAGCTTCCTGTAACATTTAGTGGAAATTATGAGGCCAGAAAGCAGACATGTTCTCATTATATGAGGTGGCTTAGTTTGATGGCCAGGCACAGGTAGCAGCGTTAGTTAGAGCCGACTACCTGAAGTAGAGCTGGATAGTGTTTGATCACACAAAGTTAATTACTGCCCAAAATCTTTTCAAATTATTCACTTCTATGGTACAGTAATTACTTAGGAAGTCAGAAGGTGCTGTCTGGGAATGTAGCATTCATAGCGACACAGGGTTAATTAGACCTACATGACACTTTGTCCAAAAATTCTCTCCCTTCTCTGCCCTTTTTGCTGAGCTGAACAGCAGATCAGGTTTTTGTTGTAATTTAAAAAAAAGAAAAAAAAAGTGCAATAACACGTCATCATGAAATGAGACCTTTGGAAGTTTGCTGCTCCTGCACTGCAAACATTACATCCTGCTTCAGTATCTTTTGAAATGTTAATTGGATCTCCAATCATATTATTGTCTCCATATCTTTTCTCTAGCTTTCAAGCACCATGTTTAAAACTGTATTTGTCCATCACCACTACTGTCTGCAAGCATTTGTTACTCTAGTGCACCTTGTTTCATCCTCATCCTTTTGCAGTCTTTTTCAATCTTTTCTCTCATTCTTCCCTTTTCTGTCTCTCCAGTTTCATCCTCTTTCAAGTCTGTTTCTCCTTTTTTGTGTCTTACCAAAACTTCAAAGACTTAACTTCAAAGACAATGGAAGTAACCAACTCAAATTACAATATTCCATATTTTTTCTTTCTATATATTTTTCATTGTATTCTAAAATATCATTTGCTGTCCTATGAAATAAGGTCATTAATTAATCCGAATTAAACATCCGAAACCTCTATTTTCCCTCTTAAGACTCTTTCTGTAACAGGTGGGTTGCCGGTTTGAAACCCGTCTCATTTTGTCTTACTTGGTAGTGATGAAAGGGCCTGATGGTGTTGTTCAGTCTTCTCCTGTAGTTACAATATACCTTACCACCATCAGTGTGTTTTACCATTTAAGAAATTCCTAGGAATAGGAATGGAAATGCTAGCACAAATAATGCCTTTGTGGTATTAATTATTATTTTTTTCAACTGCAGCCAATAACATCAGGATACTCTATTGGGAATCTACAGTATACCGTTAGTTTGGAGATTAATGTTTTACCCATTCTTCCCTACAATATAACTTTAGCTCTGTCATATTGGACAGAGAGTAGTTTTACAATGTATCCTTTGCCCATAAGTTATAGTATTTATTAAGAATATAGTTAAACATGCAGTCTGTAATGCTTTATTTTATTTAAGGTTATAAAAGTAAAGCAGGGTGATTAACACTCCCGCAGTCTTAGCACAATGCTCAGGAGGAGTGCGGCAGATGTTACAATCAGACAGCGGGGAGGTGGAAGAGGTTGTCCCATCAGACTGTCACAAACTGAAACAATAAAAAAAAAATAATAATAATTGTAAAAGCGCACGCAGGGTCAGTATGAACACGCTGGACGGTGCACTGGGTAAAAAGCTTGTGGGGTCCAAATGAACCCATTAAGACCGCAGGAGAGTTAGAAATTTCTGCTACACTTTTTAGATTTTAATTAGTAAACAAAAAAAATTGACAACATCATAACCTGTCCTTTTCTTTCATTTTATGGGACACCTTGTGTTGGTCGGTCACATAAAATCCTAATAAATAAAAATGTTGAGCAGTGTGATTGTTTACACAAGCCGACTCTAGCTGTGATAACTTCTCATATGCATAATCACACATGCATACTGAAATGCTACAAAGCTGCGGAAAGGTGCAACACCAGCGCTCATGCTAGCTCTGAGATACACGTTCAGCCGAACAATACAGAGACTGGCTGCAGAATCCTCCATGAAATTGCAAGGGAAGGCAGATCCCAGTAAACAAGGATTGTGACATGCTGGAACAAAACTGGAGTCTTTCATGAAGTGGAGTGCTGAGGCTCAGTGAACATGATGATATGTGATCCAAACCCTCAGGGGACTCAATGCGCCCTCGTGTGCTGTACACAGAGAGAACAGAGGATGACGAACAGAGAAATGTTGGGAGTGAGTGACAGCGTGCATGCTCATCTCTGACACTTGAAGATAAATACAGTAAGAGGCAGATTTACTGATATGCGCATCTCATAATGAACAGACTAGAGATGAGTAGAAAGTCCGTTGCGTTTTGTGTTCAGTGTTGAGCTCAGCGCTGAAAATGGAAACTAAATGATGATGATGATAAACGAGTGTGTGGTCTGTAACTTGCTTTGGGTTAATTTTCCTACAAAACAAACATCACGAAACCTTGTTTGATCAGTTAATGCTTTGTTGAATGTATGTTGCCTTTAGGAAAATGCTGCTTTAAATAACAGCAGTTATTGAAATTTTGTGGTGTTTCAAAAGGGCACGCCTTCTGCTTAGCGGGAAGCAAAGCAGCAGCAAAACATGGGAGAAGAATTCAAAATATTGTAAAAAAAAAAAAAAAAAGAAATATTGGCCTTATTGTTGTGCAATCAACAGAGCTGAATGAGTGCTCTGCTCTGAGGCAGAACATAAATCAGAAAACAATCTGGTCCGCCATGTGCATTATAACCTTAAATGTAACTAAATTTCAGTGGGGACATTGCAATTCGACGTTGAAGGGTTTAATTGCATTACATTAAAAAATCAGGTTTTTTTGGGTTTTTTTAAAGAAAAGCTTTTTCATTTTGAATGGCAGCCTGTTTATGTTCCTTATGAGCACACTGAGGGTCCAGAAAGGCCAGTTTAACAGATGGTGATGTTAGGTAAACTGCAGTCACAAAATATTTTGCATTTCTATCTGAAACTGAAATTGACTGAGCTTTCTTCAGTTCTGAGGAAAACATAATTTTGACAAACTTTTTTTTCCTTCAAAATAAAAGCTTTATACTGCCAGCTGGTAAAATTGCACCTTACATAAAATACAACTTCTACATAATTGTCTGTAGTCTTGCAAAGAGCTTGGAAATGCATTTTGTTTGCAGTGTCAAGAATAAGTTGTGGATGCATTTATTGCAAAATGCAGCTAACAGAGGTTGTACAATGTGGAAATAAATCTGTACTCATGCCATTTTAGATGTAGAGTAAAGATAAGTTATTCCTTTGTCACAATTCGTTGCTTAAGACGTTTACATTGATTACTCATAGTTTCCACAATATTTAGTAGATCTGATGTCCAATAATATTTACATTTAAATCCAATCTTGTACCCCAAATTTATGTAAAAAGTCAACCACTCTCCTCTTTTGCTGTCCCTTGAGAGAGGTTTGACTGACAGATCAGCCCACCAGATCATGTCTGCATGTTTGCAGTTAACAATAGTCACCCCACTGCTGCCAACTCAGCAACTTTCTTGCTGTATTTAGCAACATTTCGGACAAAGAAATGGTATCGACCAAAATCGGAATCGGTAGGTCAAGCTTTTTTTAAATCAGTAATCGGGGATCAGCCAAAAACCTGCAACTGCTAGTGAGGATATTCAGGTGTCATAGGGTAAAGTTAAGAAGGCAGGTTGGGATTCAGGTTTTGTTTGCATCATATGTCTTATGTAAAGTGTTTTATAAAATGAAATAATACCCTACCAAAATCTAGAATAGCTTGTATAACTTGAGTTGTTAATTCAAAGTTTACCACTCCCAAAGGCAAAGATGGTAGTACCTTAAGCCAGGAAGGAGATTGTGATATAGAAAATGAGAAAGTTAGTTGTTGAAAATGCATGTATGAAAGTGGATACAAAGAGATGTGGTACAGGTAATGAGAGCTGCTCCATCATTAAGTGCAGCCCCTGCTGCTCTACACTGAAAGGGATCAGCTGTCATGACTCAGGCAATTGATCAGGTTGCCTACTGGGTTACTTCCCTTTGAAGGTTTTCTGTAAATGTCCCACTAGGAGGAGACTCTGGGAAAGACCCAAAACTTGCTGGAGGGACTTTCTATCCTTTTGGGTCTGAAGTGTAAAGCGTCAGATGCATTGGCATTTCCAGTGCTATTTCTCTTTTATCTTTTCTTTGAGTAACTATGGACAGACGGGGAGATGGGATTTTATTTCCAGGAACATTAGCTGTTATTTTAGTGCTATCAATAAAATTCATACTCCAAAGAGTTGTTTTAGTAGGTAACACTAAAATTTAATCTCTTTCATTTATGGAAAATCAACTCTAGGGTAATGTTTTATTTAAAAAAAAGGGGGGAAAAAAGCATTGAAGAAGTTGTCATGGCAGATAGTTTCAAAAAAAATCATATAATAAGATGTCAAAAAACTCTTTAATATAATTATTTCACCAAAGAACAGTGCTTTTTTTAATTTATATTGTACTTTCACAAAAACTGATTTTGAGCATAGGTGTTGCATTTTACCCTGAATCTTATCAAAAAGAAATCTTCATTAAGGTAAATACAGATAAACTGAGATGGGTAGGTGAGAAACATTCCCTGATCTAACCTCTTGTATGACTCACACTTGAAAAACACTAGTTCCCCTTTAAATTCCAAGAAATGACACAAGCAACGATGAAGACTATAGAAATGCATCTTTGAAGATACTACACACCAGAGACCAAGCAAATGTTCTCCCTCCCACATATTTCACAGAGTAATTGTTCTGTCAGAACCCAAGTGAGTCTCCTTAAGGCCAATAAACCTTACCAATGGGTTGACCTTGTCCAAAAGTAATGATGAAAAAGGCTAATTTCTGTTTTGGAGGCAACAGTGAGACATGGCTTGAGTTTGAGCTTGCTCTGCGATGCTCCAGGGACCTTCTTATGCAGTGCTAAATGTCACACCCTGATGAAATGCACAAATATCTCTAGATATTAAGTGTGAGAGAGGGCTTGCTTAAATAAACACTTCAAATTCCAGGGTGTCCACATGCAAATGTTCAAAATGTACTTTAAATGCTACTGAATAAACCTTTCTTGTACAGATTTATTGAGAGATTTACATTTACAATCCCACTCTCTTATTCATTTATTACTGGCATTGACATCAGATTAATTTGGGGGTTTTATTGAGGCATTTGAGCTTTTTCATTGAGGCGGAAGGATTAAATGACGAAAAACTTGAATCAGTTTGAAAAGCAAGAATTGGGATACATTTAAATTTCCTGCAAATTTGCTTTAATCCCCAACCCCATGCCATATGTTTAAATATGGTTTAACTTTATATTTTATGCCTATGCAGTAAAATAATTTTTAATTTACATTTAATTGAAATTGTTGGAATGTTTTAAAATGTTTAACCAAAAAAAAAAAAAAATATATATATATATAATGCAACTAAAACATTATTTTATTTTATTCAAAGTACAATGACTACAGATGCATTCTGTAGTCATTAAGATCTATAATTAATTTTAATTCAGTGAATATGGTAGTGAACACAGTAAATTTCTTTTTTTTTAATTTTTATAACTTTATTTTTTTTGAACACAGCAAATTTTATTGCTTAAGCTCAGTTGATTGAAACCCTCAGTTCTTTGCTTCATTGTTCCTTATTTATCAAATGTCCCTTTACAAGCTGCAGAGACACAACACACTTTTTGTTTGCATCAGCAAGATGTTGGACTAATTCTGGATAGATATTTGACCACTCAAATGATAGAATTTATTTCACCTAGTAAGTTTAATGTCATGTATTAATTAGTATGGTTGAGGTTAAAGTTCACTTCTTTTATCCATTCATATAATCAGTTTTAATGCATTTTTGTGATCAGTGTGCTGTTAGAGTGCCAATCTGTATCCAGGATTTACACCAGACCAAAGCTGCTCCCAAAACATCTGCTTCAGTCAGGCCCATACCGTGAAATTGACCAATTCTGGCAAGAAAAATTGACGCAGAATCATGATAAATTCTTGAAAAAGTATGATTCCTTTGTAACTTTCTAAGACATTAAAGCAAATGTTTTGGTCCAGTGTGTATAAGCTAAATTTCCACCCTGAAAAAACTGTAAATTCATCAGAATCAGTCCTGAATTACTGCTATCCATTTTGTTATTTGAAACATGGATTAATTGGGTAACACTCCCATAACACACATTAATGGCTAAATTTCAGCTTTGTCGCTTATTTACAGTTGTATTAAATAGTCTCACTCAAACAAATATCTGGGATAAATTAATTTTAGCTGTTCACCATAAAATGGAAATATAGACTTAATTCCACAGTTTTAGCAGGATTCCCTCAGAGAGGGTTGTAAATCAAGGCAGAAACATAAAGGCAGGGCAAATGGGAGGCATATCTTACATTAAGAAGAAAAAGGAAAAAAAGAGATAAGAGGGAGTGATTCATCGAAGACATGAGAAGGGACAACGATAAGGGACAAATTGATGTTAAAGAGCCATGATAGGTTGAATTACCAAAACTGCTTCTATTTTATGCCTTAGGCTAAACCTAAATCTCTTATAAATAGATGAATGAGAGCATTTGCATTTTTGAAAGCATGTGTCCCTTGTGACAACATGAGTGTAAGACCTTGGTGCTTGAAGGCCATTTTTGAGTGGGATAGTGGTAGTGATATTTTGGTGTCTTCTTTTTACACCTGCCCACATTACAAGTTGCTGAGAATGCTTTGAAGCCTTTTTGTAAGTTTCCTGGAATAAAAACACTGTAAACTGCAAAGAGAGAACAAAATATAGGATAAAAATATGTCCCTTATATAGGAATGTTTTGAATTTTAAATGACAATGGTGTAATTATATGACAAAAAGATGCACTGGAGACATGTTGACATTGAAACTGACTGCTCTTATTTTTTTAATGCAATGCGTATATGACAGGGTCCAAGATTCAGAAAAGCACATTCTGTCCTTGTGTTTAAAAAAAAAAAAAATCATAATTGTGCTTTTTGTCGACGCAGTTCCATTTGCATTTGGTGTTTTATTATAAATAGATCAATATATAAATCTTTAGTTCTGATCTGATTTTGTTTATTTGATTTTATTTTTGAATCCACATATTAAAATTTAAATATACTCCAACAATTTTCATTGTTTTTATATTTCATATTTTTATGTAAATGTTAAAGCAAAATTAGAACTTTTGTACAGACTGGTCTGAGTTTCTCAGAAACCAATTGGCTTCTGGGTGTTTTTAAGAGGAAAAATTAATTAGTTTGAGAAGAAAGAACAGTATCTCAAAAAGCCCTGCAGTGTTAAAAGTGGTTATTTGAGCCACCAAGATACAAGGAACATCATCTCTGAACAACACGCCAGATGTGGAACCCTCAGCAGTTTATGATCACACTGGGTTCCAATATTGTCAGCTCAGAAGAGAAAATTGAGACCACAGTTCACACAGGCTCAACAAAATTGGCTCAGAACAGCTTCAAAATTCAGATGCTAGGGTCATAACTTGGTGTGAACAATTCTTTTTGTCTTGCATTGCAGGTTCAGGTGGGGGTGGTTTGGTAAAGATGTAGTAAATATTCTGTGGACCTCTCACTACGAGCTGAGCGTCATTGAATCTCCACAATATTCTTGGGGATTGTTGTTGACCATATCCATCTTGGTATAACTGCGGTGTCCCCATCCTTATGATGGTGACTTTCTGCAGAAAAACGCATCATTATGACAAAGCTTGAAAAATCTTAAACTGGTACCTTGAGCAGGATAACGAAGTCACTCCAGTGGCCTCCACATGTCAATCTAACAGAGCACCTTTGTGGTGGAGCGGTATGTTCATAATTTGGAGATCACAAAAACTTGAAAAAATATTAAATCAATGTCACATAAATCAGGCATTCTAATGGCCAAAGGCAGTCCAGTAGCAAGGTGTGCCTAATAAAGTAGCTGCAGTGTCTATAAAGAAATATAAGTTTGTTTTTCTTGTTGAATTGGCATTAAACACAAGTACTACTTATGTTACGCGTACGCATATATTTTCACAAACTAATTTGACATTAGCCAGACAATAAATGTAAGCACCTGTAAAAATAGCAAAAGGTTTGATCAATGTCTATCACACACTGATGCCTACTGCGGAATAAAGACAAGTTGTTAAACTGTCATGAATGGTACTTTCAAATCAATCCTTTTTGCTAATTTTAATAATGTATTCACAGAAACTTGTGTTCCCATTTAATTTGAGTTAAGTGACCTCGGACAAAAGCAAGGTGTCCCTGCAGAGACTGCAGGGTTTCCAAACAACTCGAGGCCTAAAGAAAGTAATATAATATTAAAATTGGATAAGGACACCAAATGGCACTTTGGGTTCTGATTCCAAAGTACACAAAAAATAAACATGAGGTTGTCAAAGGATAAAAAGCTTCAAAGTTTTTATTACAACTGCAGATCTAAATAAGTTTTTCTGGTCACTTTGATAGATATTGAAAGCAGAAAGTAATCTCCAACCATACACAATGGCCTCGGGTTTAGGTAGAAATTATAGTTTTCTTTGATTTCTAGAAACAACAATTATTTAACATTAAGCAAACTAGAAGAACTGGATCTTATTGTAATTTATGAAGCCAAAAAAGAGAGGATTTAAATTTCAAAATTAGGCCATAATATATAACTTTAAGACAGAGATCAAATCATTATGTACTTCTTATTTTTTCTTTAGTAGTTACAACAGTCATCAGAAACCTTCCCACCTGCTGTCTGCAATTATTTTTCATATTTTTTATTGTAAAATTAAAAGGTTACTAATTAAAATTATGGTTTAATTAGAGGCATTATGTAATGACTGGTTACAATCGTCAAGAATCAAAAACCTTTTCTGTTATTTTCCTATTTCTCAAATAGGGACATGTCGACTAGAACTATAATGCAAATGGAGACATAAAAATGAAATGATGAGAAAAGCCATATGCTACGCTGCTTTGCTTTCTGCTAATTAATTCTTCCTAAATCACTGTGTACACTGGCTAATTGTTTCATTACCATATAGTGGGAGGGTCTAGAAATAAATCACCTATGGCTGTTGAAGGAGAATGAAGTGGTGCTCTATAATAGGGCTGGTGTTATCCAGAAGGGCACATCCACTCCCTGATTTTGTGTTGAATACAGCTCAGGATGATTTGTGAGGCCAAAGCCAACACAAGGCCAAATTGCTGATAGCGGTGTACTCACTCTTAGTTGCTGTCATGGAACTCAGCAGTTATTTTCACAAGTATGCTGACCTTGGAAGACTTGAGAGAGAGAAAAAAAAGGATGATTTCTTTCCCCTTATAGGGTGTGTGGGCACAAGCTTGTAGTCTTGCAATATAAAAATTCCCTGGAGAATAAAAAAATAAATAAAAAAATTAGAAATATGATAATTCATCCTCAAACTTTAATTATTTATGGCAAATCTAAAATAACCTTCAGCAATAAACAAAATATTAGCTGGACTGTAATAAGTAAAATTGTCTTAAGTAATATTTTCCATTTCCATTTATGCATAAAATAAAAGGCTTTCACAACTGACACATTTCTTATCTAAAGCAATAGATTAAGTCTTTGCTGAACAATAGACACTCATGTACCTTGGGGCACTAATGCAGTCGGCAGTAAAGTTCTTTCTTTTAAATCGGTATTCAACAAGTTTAGGTCACCTACTTGGAATAGTTTTGTTTTTCTGTAAGGTTAGTTTAAAGACTGATGAGGGAACAGCAATCATCATTTTGATGTCACAAGAAAATAGAGCAGCTTTAGTTTTGGGGTCATTTCTTTTTCTACATAAGTTAACTATTGTCTTTCTTACACCATGCAACAAGCAATTTATTCTCATTTTATGTCATCTAAGTAAAAGAAACATATGCAAGGAAATGAAACTGAATTCTTTTGTATGAAAAAATCTTTTTCACTTTTCCTCCAATACCACTGGAGATTGTCAATTTGTAAAGCTACTTTTTCTAGAGACACTACTTTTCTAGAAAAACTGCTGCACACATGCACACCCCGACACTCCAATAGATAATTTCTCTTGTAAGGAATAAAATACCTTTTTTATTTTGAAAGTTGATATTTGCTTAAATACATATTGACATGAAAATGTCCTTAATTTTGCATGACATCTGCTGTAGTAGCTACTTTAACACTGCATAAGACTGCTCTATTTTTGATTGTCTTTTAACTTTATTTCAATTTAGTTTTATATTAAACAGAAACTGCTTAAGGTATCGCAAATCTAGTAGCTTTTCAAGATTTAAGTATGCCCCAACAAAGGAAATTCACAGATAAGTAGCAGCAAACTGGGAGCAGAGATATGCTAACATTATGTTTGGAATATGACAACAGGGTCATTGATCTTTGAGAGGGAGCCAAGGGACTTCGGATTAAGCATTTAATCCAACATCACAGCATTTCTTGCTTGGTTCCAATAAAGCTACACGCTATCCCTGTGCTGTAGCATCCCGGAGGATACTCGAGCACAACCTGAATATTTTATCTGAAGGCATTTGGGGAAGAAGTGTGAGTGCAATCGTGACTGAGGGGATTGTACAAATGTGGTTAAGTGCACTGGCAGAGGGAAGCGAATGGCTTTGAAAGGAGAAACAGGAGAGGCCAAGCAGATGTTTAAGATCATCAAGGGGGCACCACTTAAAGTGGAAGTTTTTTTTTTTTTTTTTTTTTAGAAGTTGGCTTGTTTTCCTCAAATGCAAATCACATTCAGGCCAATCCACCCAGACAGGGACACTGAACCTAACCAATTTATTTAATAGTTGAAAGATTACTTCGTTTTGTAAGCATCCAGAGTATCTCCATCAGTTCCCACTCAGCTTCCTTGCTTACTGTAACAAGGGCTTCTTGGCTGTCAGCTTGTTTTGGCTGGCACCGCCGCTTCCAGCAGGAGAGAGGCTCAGTCGGCTAATAATGACAAACCGACTCAGTGGATGCAATGTGGCACTACCAACAAGTGGGCATCTTAGCAACACATTTCCCTCTGTAGGTCCAACACAATGTTTCTGTCACTCATAAATTATTTTAGTGCAATATACAGGACTATATGGCTGCCAAGAAATGTTTTCATTGCAAAGCGGTGTCTCACGGGGGAGGGGACAGAGGTTCAGAAAACAAGACTGATGATTGAAAACAACACTGTCAGCTATTGTGACCTGATTGGGGTGAATTATTCTTTTTTTTTTTGTGTCACCGTGTATAGGGGGATGCTGCCGCCTGCTACCATCTATCCTCATTATCTACCTGTCTGCCTGTGTCAAGCTGATTCTGTCCATCTTATGTTTCAACCTCCCTTGATAAGGGTCTTGAGTGCACTCATTGTTGCATTTCTCTCTTGTCAGAAAGTCGGACCCAGCGGAGAGGGAAAAAAAAGGAAAGAGAGAAAGTAAAGCTGCTCAGCCAGTCACCCTCCGTCATCGACAAGAGCTTACGGGGCGGACAGTGAAGCCGAATCCCCACACGTTTTTGTGACAGATTCCAGGTGGGACAGAAGACACCTGTCTCAGTTAAAGTAGCGGGAATAGAAGAGGATTGAGGCAAGAGGAAAGCAAGACCAAAACAGGAGGACAGGCATGCCTATGTGCATTTCGACGAAACACACCGGTGCTCCATCATTCCCTGCGCCGTGAAATGGTGCAGTCACAAACAGGCTCTCGCTGTGGGTGTTGCTGCTGCTGTCAACTTGACATGTCTCCGCCTATCAGGGGTGAAAAGGAAATCCATCCTCTGTCCTCTTGCAGAGGCCACAGCAAGACCAGCGGAGCTACACCAACTTAGACACATGCCACAATGACATGTGAAAACAGACACTGTCATGCCAAGATATAACCCATAAGAAAACCTCCTACCTGTTGTCTCCCTCGGTCCCACTCCTTGCTGTAAACACTGAGCTTTCATCCCTGTCCAACTCAACCTGGAGAGTCACCAACCCAAGCTGCCTGTTGCCAAGCAGACAAGCAGGTTTATTTTGGTGGCCCAGACGAGAAAAACTCATAACGACACAGTACCAGACATAACAATAAAACTAAGAGAGTGAAGAAGATAGCAACGTTTCAGGTAAGAATTTGTAAGACAAAACCCAAAATAGTATTAGCATTAATAATTGTCATATGTCTCCAATGTATTTTGTTTTATTCAGTGATTGTAGTATATGTAATTGTATATTTTACAAAAAAGATGTATACTAAGCAAAACATGGAAATGAAAATAAAAATAGGACAAAAAGGGTAGATGGATCTACTGCAACCATGGGCAATGTTTTGTCATGATTTACTGTTATGAAATACTTTGGTTTTCTCTTGTGTTTTTATTCTGATCCTTTCTGGAGTTTTTTTATTATTGGTAGTACAAGTTATGGTTGTGACCTCTGCAGGAGCCTTGTGCTTAGATTAATATTTATCCTTCATAAATGCTACTGAGTACTAAGAGGGGTTACCTGAGGATGTGCTAAGGTTCTGAGTGTTCTTAAACCATCTAACTTTTCTCTGCTCTCCTCCACATTCATGCCCCCACCGTTGCTTTGAAGATTACTTTGCTTGCACATTACACCTCAAATCCTCAAATTGTGCACAACATATACCACTTATGTCACTGACTTTCATACTTCTTGTTAGAAACTTTCATTTTAAGCTTAGTGTTGATTAAATCAACACAAACTAATTTCAGAAATCTTACATAGGTTGCTTTTTGTGGCCTTTGAGACAGGTCATAACAGTGAAGTCAACTCTTAGTTTACTATTCTATTTCAGTTTTTTTTAAATGCAAGTTTATTCATTATATTGCTTTTCTTATTCATAGTTCTAATTTCTGCCTTTTTGTTTTAACTCTTACATTAGTAGTTTTAGTTTCTTTAATGTTTTGGTTGAGCTACCTCTGTGCTTTCTGTGTTAATCTATTGTCTTACTCTCTACACAGCATTCTTCCTCAGCTGTTCAACAATCCTCTGATTAGCCTCACCTGCTTTCAGTGACGCTCTCCCCTACTTCTCTTTTATTTAAGCTTTCCAATTGCCACGGTTCCTTGCTGGATTCGTCTCCTGTAAGATGTCCTGTTCACGTCAAGCCGTAAACTGTAAGTTTCTTTGTTTTTATTATTAACTCTTATTTTATTTTTTTTCCATGCTGCTTGTGGTCTAACTGCATTTGGGTAAATTACAACTACAAACCATGATGTTCGTATTCATGTATGTTTTCCATAGAACTGGTTGCATAGGAGGTGCTCCCACCAAGTCTAGAAGCAGGTGTAAACAAAAACTGTAGGACACAGCAAATCAGCCACTCCTTCACCCAAATCAGTTACTGCTAACACTTAAAACAAACATGCACACAATGCAAACTCCCTCCTCATAACACAGCCCAAATTAATCGCTCTGCCACAATACCACAATTCCATAACCAAGAGAAAATCCTCAAATCTTTCCCTGGGAACATAACCCGACATGAAAACCACAAACCTTAGCTATCAATAACACTGATACAGGTCAGATTTAAGAGGATGACACCTCACCTACCTTCAAACCTCAATCATCACTCCTGCACTTCAGGAGTAATCTTAGGATTGAGCTCCAAACAGTGTGGCTTATCGGTCAAAATACAGTAAAGATGACAACAGCCTTATTTTTGTATTTGACTGAGCTTAGGGGTTAAGGCCAATCTACGTAGTTTATTATATTATCTTGTTTGCATTACATTGACAGATGGCTGGCAATATTTTATGTTCTTCTAGTCATTATAGAAAGCTCAGAACTATTACTGAAACAAAAAAGAGTTGTAAGGTTTTAAAACACATTTGTACCATTATTGAATATTACTTTTCTTACTTGCTGTATCAGCCAGCTGCTCTGCAGCGCTAATGCTAACTAATTAATCAGGAGGATTACTCTGAAGGATTGATTATTTATTAAACAGTGATTACAGCACAGGGGTTAATAATGAAAAAGAAGTATAATGTTGAAAGTTAGCATAACATCTAAAGTTTGTGGCTTAACTCTGGTCATGCCTTCTGGTTGCATTTAACATAACTGGCCACATACACATAACGCCACACAGACACTCGTATATCTATAAAAACAAACAGATTCCTAAGTGACAGGCAGAGAACAGGCCGTGAACTTTGGAGGAGAAGGCTGTAATGGAGTCAGGATCTAATTGTGTTGACTTGCAGACTGGTGGCTTGGAGAAGACTGATTGAAAGGCTGAGTCTGACTGAGGACAGAGATAATTGGATAACATGAGCAAATGAACACGATGACAAACTGTGGAGACACAGGAGAGAGCAATGTAAGCAGACAGATTCAAGAAAATGAACGTTTTAAATTTTACATAACTGAACTAGATAACCGAATTAGATAAAATGTGGCAGCTTGTAAAGACAGGCACCACATATGATAAACATTAAGCCAGAATAACAGGCTTCCCTGTAGGAATGTGTTGCATAGTGTTAATAGAAATGAAAATAACAAATAGTTCATTTTTTTCTTTTGTCCCCAAATGTTTCACACCAACCTCTCAAACAAAAGGTGGATAGTGGACTGCAGGTAATGGCTGAATGATCATGGGACTTGAGTTGGGACACTGAGGCTGGACGTGTAAAAGCTAAATAAGACAGCAGAGCAGAAAAGAACCGGTACATGAAACGCAACTTTGTTTCAACTGACCACTTCTAAAACTTTGGTGCGTCTTTATTTTGGATTTTATTCTCACAAAACTTGTTAGACGTTTGAACTTAAAGAGAAAAACTTGTGTTGGAAATGTGGTCATATGTTTCATGCGGAAAAGAATAATTTCTATTTCACAAATTACTTCTCTTATCATACTGTCAGGACATAGTGATAGTTTTTTTGCGTTATTCTGACATACTGTAAGTAAAACTAAGTTGCACAAAACAGGAAAAATTTATTCTGATTTAAGTGAGAATAAAATAGCCTTGTATCCTTTGTACAGTGTATGTAACAATCTGATGCTGACCTTCCTCTGCTGTTATCGGTCTACAATTACTAAATATGTACATATTACAGGCATATCCTGCATTTTCCTATTAGCCAATTCATAATTAATTACAGTATGTACTTGGGATTTCAGAAGGAATGTAGGCAGCGAATCCTGCTAGAATGGTAATATATAATGTGTTTACAAAACTGAAGCTCTGCTTTTCTACTCAAACTCTTTGTAGTTCTGAGGAGAAAGAATCAAGAAATATGATGCAACTTTGAGAACCTTCACTGCAAATTCCTTCTTCAGTAACCGAATGTGTCACATACCTTATTATTTACTGTAAGTGTAAATAAAAGACTTAGGTTTATCAGCACACTTCTTGCCATATAGTCTAGTTGTCGGTGTCGTTTCCAGTCCGCTGAAACATGACTAAACAGTATTATGCTGCGACACCCAGCAAGGGTTCAGTGAAATGTAACTGAGAAAACTAAAAATTGCATTCACTCGGTTGCAGGGGTCAGCAGGAGCCTCCCAGTGTGATGTAGTTTTGCTTCCTTCAAAAATGTTCCTGCATCTGTGCACCTGCGCATCCGCGTGAAATAGAGCAAATGTGTTTTGTGTGCGCAGGTAGTAATCTATCTTAGCAAGGACAAGCTGTGTAATGGGTTTATGCACAAGTAGCCCAGATCCAGCTGAGACTGTGATCCAGAGCAGATGTTCCTGTATTTTATCCTTAGCTAGTTTTCCCTTAGAAGTTACTTCCTGGAAGATGGTACGTGTCTCTATCTGTGTGTGTGTGTGCAAACAGAATTTGAGACTAACTTGTTAAGTCAGGTGGTAGGATGAAAGAAAGTATCTGTGAGCTCTTTTTCGTCGATGCTTTTGAGCTAAAAAGGTGACACTTTGAGCATACATTATGCAGAACACAAGAGAGATACAAACACAGGTACATTTGCAATAAAAAGAAGCTCCAGGCATAGAAATAGCCTCAGTATCTTCTGGTATTTAATCTTGGAAACACATCATTAATCATGCTTGGAAGAGGCTGCTATGAAAGTTCCAAGCTCAGATAATGGTCGGAAAAGTTGAGAAGAGCTCATTATGTGTGTGGAAGAGTGGGAAATGAAAAAAAAAAAGAAAAAAACACTTCTGTGGCTTAACATTTGATCAAGAGGGTGCCTGTGCCAATAATATGCTTAGGAATGTGTGTGTGTATATATATATATATATATACATATATATA